>JADBJO010019951.1:0-25000 GCA_016801955.1 Conus betulinus | reverse complement strand
AAAGAGAAGCGCTGTTGAAGAACTTGACTTAATTCTGGTGATGAAAAGAGCGTGCAGGCAGATGGCGACTGGTTTGAAAGAGAGTTTGGGTGCCAGCAGCAGTGCTGCAGACACTGCAAGCATGTCATCAACACCCCTGTGAACCATGATACCACTACCAGCGTGTCTGCGGCTGAGAATTTAGAAGACTCTGGAATTGAAGTCACCCCGGTTGTGGACAGGTCACTGGTTCGCATACCAAACATGCCTGGCTTTCTGCTGAATCCTCCCAAATCTTTCCCTGCTCCCAAGTTTGACTCAGCTTCAGCAGTCATGGGTATCTCAAGTTCTGAAACAACTGCACATGATGGAAGCATTTCAGAGAAGCAGGGTTCTGTCGATGGGGATTCTGTTCCCAGTAATGTTCTGAATCAAATTGATAAGAATCAATGTAAAACTGAGGACAGTTGTGCTGCTAAAACTCTGTCACATCACCAACTGTATGTGAAAAAGAGAATCCATCAGTGTGCACTGGACAGCCAACCAGTGATGCTGTTGATGGACTGAACAGTGAAAGTGGGAGAACCACCAGTGGTTCTGTGGCAGCTGGCAGTAATACGAAGCCAAAGTACAGAGTGGAGGCAAAAGTCATGAAAGCTGGAGACCTTGAAAATTCCACAGCTTCAACTTCAGGTATGAACAATTCTAGAAATGCTCATACAGACAAGAATAAATCTAAAGCTTTAGGTTGTGCCTCAGGAGTTGGTAATGTTCAAAATCCAAAATGTGACCAATCAAAAGAAAAAAAACAGAGAAACCAGAAAAAAAAAAGGAGAACAAGAAAGAGAGAATGTGCTCAAAGAAAAGAAGACCAAAGAAAGCCATTGGATTTTACTTCAGCTACAGAAATGCAAATGTCACCAAAGGTCATGTAAAGGATCACAAAGCTTCTGACTTAAGGCCGTTGAAGAAAAGGAAGCAAACAGTCCTTCCAGTTTCTTTGCTCAATGATGTTGTCAGGACTGTACAAGAAAACGTTGGAAGCATCTCTAAACAAGTTGCAGCTTCGCCTTCGGAAGTTTCAGTTCCAGCTGTACCAAATCCTGCTGCTTGTAACTCTCAAAAAGTTGACCCTTTGGTAACAGACACAAAGAATGTAAGTGACAGTAAAATAAAACCAGAAAATCAGGAGATTGAGGACAGGAAAAATGAAACTGAAAGAAATGAATCTGTTCTTGAAAATATAAATCAAGACATTGGTAAAGAAAAAGCAAGACCAGAAGATGAACAGACAACCTCTTCTTCTACTCCTTCAGAGCAGAGTCTGGGGAATGATTCAGACAAACCCCTCAGGAATTGCTCCAGCTGAAAAGGAAAAAGACACAACTAGTAGTGATCATTCACTGCCAGCAAACAGCCAGGCGTCAGAGACAAACTTACCGTCAGGGATGTCTGTCGAATGTGTTCAGACAGACAGCACGGTCAGTGGTCAGAAACAAAAGGCCAAGGAAAAGGCCAAGAAAAAGAGAAAAAGGCCAAGCGTCAGCGAAAGTCTACAGCAGAAGGGCAGTGGGAGGATGTGCTGGGTGTTTTGCCGGACTATGTTCCTGAGAGTGACAGTCGTCTGAACAAGAAGACAGGGGACAAAGTGTACAACCTGTCTGCACTGTTCTCAGGTCACTGTCCACCTGTCGTTTGAAAATTAACCACACACACACACACACACACACGCACACACACACACACACACACACACACACACCACACACACACACACACACACACACACACACACACACACACACACACACACACACACACAACACATATGTGACACACACACACACACACACACACATATACAACACACACACACACACACACACACACATACATACACACACACACACACACTCACACACACATGCAACACATGTGACACACATGCTTATAACACATGCTCACAAAGGCAGACAGACACGCATGCACACACACACACACACACACACTCTCACACACACACACACACACTCACACATCACACATGAGCGCAACGCACGCACACATGACGCACACACACACACACACACACACACACACACACACACACACAGGATAAATAAGGACACACCGTACACACATTGTCTCTCTCACTCTCTCTCTCTCTCTCTCTCTCTCTCTCTCTCTCTCTCTCTCTCTCTCTCTCTCTCTCAAAAGATTATTGTTACCATTATTGCAGGATGGAAGTAATGTATAACCATTGAATAATGATAATAATAATAGTAATAATAATGAATACTTATATAGTGCCTATTCTCAGCTAGAGACCAAATTCTAAGCGCTCTACAATCCACATTCGTTTACACTACGGGCTGCCTACCTGGGTAGTGCTGTAACTGAAGATCAGCCAGTTGGCGCTTCATTCAGTCGTTTCCCGTGTCATTCAGTCAGTATCGTTCCATATCGTTCACTCAATTTCCTTACTTCCTTCATTCTTTCCATTTCTCACGTAGGGTGCATGCTATGTGTAACGTGTCATCCATACCAACAGTCAAACTGGCCTACTCTTCCGAAAGTTGATGATGGGATTTTACGGTAGTGCATTCACACACGGAACCTCGGTTTATAGTCTCATTCAAAGGATTGTATGGGAAATGGAGTCAGAACCAATGTTATCTCCTTGAAAACACATGACTGAAGGAACACATCATGCAATATGCATTTTCTGTAACATGAGATTCTAAAATGGTAGAAATCAACTATTTTCAGAGTGATGCGTGGTACATAAGCTAAACAACCTATTAATGTGCTCAAAGACCATACAACATTCAGAAAGCAGTCTGCACACACTGTCAACAGATATTTTCCAGAAGAAAGGATTGATGTCAGCATGTTTGGGTCATTCCAAATTAAACATGGAAGCTGTGTCCATCTCTTCTGTCACAGTTTTCACTAAAGTCAAAAGCATTGCTTGCAGACAAGTTCAAGGCCTCTTCTGACTTTGATCATACATTTATCAGGGCTAAATCAAAACTGAATCAAAGATGCAAAAGATATAAATAGCCTTTTTTCTCATTTGAAATTCAATTTTTCAATGTCATCCTGTTAGATCAATAAACCTGAGGCAGAAAATAAGAAACACAAAATTAGGAACAAAAATGCAGATTTAGGTTGCTTTCTGCTGTCATGATGAGGTGCTGCTGATCCCAGTCAACAGTTCAACCTGTGAAAGTGTTCAGCCTTGTCAGGAAGAACCCTACAGGTTTTCATCCTGCTGGGGTCAAGATAGTCTATAGGGGCACTGACTATTCAGTATTCTAAAGTGAAAAATAAGCCAAGTCATTAGATGAAGTTAGTGACAGTGTGCTTAAAAAAAGTAAGAGCAACAGTGCATTGGCTGCAACAGTGATTCCATGAAAGCACTTGACAAATGGAAAGAAACTAAAGTGTCTGGAATGTCACTGTTTTGTTTTAGGTGTGATCGCAGTGTATTTCTCACAACTGTCAGAAATTCTGGTCAATTAAATTTATTCCTCACATGTCTCCTCAGAGGTTGTTGGCAGCTCTGATGACATGGAAAATTGTCCTGAATTTTTTTGGATTGCGTGACTCACCCTCTATTACAAGTCATGTTTGTGTGTTCAACATTTATATTTCATCAAAGCTTGCGTGAACGACTTTTCATTTTTAATGTAAACTAAAGAAGGCATTAGAAGTTTGGTAAGTGTCTGGAGTTTGTCTGGTTTGCGCTCAAGACTTCGCCTGTCAAGCAGACGATACACAGTAGCCCATGTAGAATATATATTCATTGACGTTTTGGCCAATGTTTGATGTTTGTTTTAGCTGGTGATTTGTGCTTTGTTTGAAAATGGCAACTAGTTCTGTGTTATTGTTTGGTGTCTGTGTTTGGTGATCTGGTGCATCTTCTGGACAAGTTTGTGTACGTGTCTTTGTGAAGATCTGTCTGTCTGTCTGTCTCTCTCTCTCTCTCTCTCTCTCTCTCTCTCTCTCTCTCTCTCTCTCTCTCTCTCTCTCACTCTCTCTTTCTCTCTCTCTCTCACACACACACACACACATAAGCACACACTCGTACACACACTACGCTCGTACAGTGCACACACACATGCACTTACACACAGTGGGACACACACACACACACACACACACACACTGTGACACGCACACACACACACACACACACACACACACACACACACACACACACACAGTCTCTTTCCGTTTCTGTCCGGTTCAACTGCTCAGTGCATGCTTCACATACTTTATTTTGATATTAAGTCTAAACTCTCACTTGCACAAATTTTTATAGGTTGACTTGAAATTGTAAAAAAAGATGGATGATAAACGAAACAAACAAAACTCTCCAAATTTTTTTGTACCATTTGAAACAGCTGAGCTGATGGTCTTCCAGAAACTTTAAGCCCTAACACCTTTGAATCAGGAACACCATCTCTCTTCTTAAAACCAGTTTTGTTACTCCTTTTGTCAGCCTGTGTGAATTGTACTGATTTGTTTCATTTTCAGGCCAGCTGTTGAGAAGTCAGCCTCCCCCTAAAAGCAGACCCAACTATTTCTTTGCTATTCAGATCACCAATCCTGAGGTCAGTTGTGTGTGTGTGTGGATGTGTGTGTGTGTGTGTGTGTGTGTGTGTGTGTGTGTGTGTGTGTGTGTGTGTGTGTGTGTGTGTGTTCCTGCCTTTCTAGTCTTCTTTCCTCCTATCTTTTTGTTCCCATCCTTTTTTATTTGTTTTTTTTCCACAGTCTCCTTCCCTCCTACCACCCCCAACTCCCTCCCACCTCTAGTCTTCTATTCTGTGTGTGTGGGGGGGGGGGAGGTGCATGGTGTGTGTGCGCGCGCGTGTGTGTGTGTGTTTTTTCATACTTGTAATCATGTGGAAACATTTTTTTTCAAGAAACTATTATTATTTTCTTGTAGGATTGGCCAAAGTCTTCAAAGAGTTGTAAAAATAATTTCTTACATAGAATGTATTGTTTGAAAATCATTGGGAAGTGCTCTTAACTTTTTTTTTTTTAATTCTTTGTTTCTTTTCTACTTTCATTTCCTTTATTTCTCCATTTGTTTACAGGTGAAGATGAAATGAGATGGAGATGGAATGTACTTGTTGCTTGGCTGCGAGGCTGGCTGGGATGGTGGTAGATGGCATGGAGGGGGACAGGATGAGGGAGTGTTTGAGGGGGAGGCAGGGAGGGGTGGGGGAGAAAATGCGAAAATGAAATAATCAGACTTTTTCTTTTTAAGTTGTTATACTTTAAAAACCAGTAGGGGACAGGATGAATGAGTGAGTGCTCAAGGGGGAGGCAGGGAGGGGGTGGGGGGGAGAAATGCGAAAATGGAAATAATCAGAATTTTTCTTTTTAAGTTGTTATACTTTAAAAACCAGTTTTTCAAAAATGTGTTATATGTAAGCTTGGGGAATTATTTCTGTGTACATTTTTGTGCCTATTTTTTCCCATGTGTGTATAGTACTTCTTTCCGCACAATCTTTATTGGTTTCCAGTAGGAGGAGGAGGTGGTGGTGGTGGGTGGTGTGGTGGTGTGTGTGTGGGGGTGGTGGTGTGTGTTTGCAGTCACTTCATGTGAATATGATGTATGTGTTGAAAAAAAGAGGGAACTAAAAGAGAGTTTATTTAGAGCTGTACTTAGAATCATCTGTCTGTTTTAAAGCCAAGATAAGGGAAGGGACTGGGGGGGGGGGGGGGGGGGGGGGGGGGGGGGGGGATTTGTCTTCAGTAAAGCCTGTAAAATATGTGTACTGTATGCTCATTTGTTTCCTTTCATTCCAGATTAAGAACAGATTCACTGCCGTGCAGCAAAGTGTGGCAGCAGAGGCATGCCCCAAACTGGCGCCAGCATTTGTTGGTGTTGATTCAGCGCACCTGACCCTGGGGGTCATGCATCTTGCTGACGACGAAGCCATCACAAAGTGAGGAATATTCCTTCCACTGCTTCCCTCTTTCTTTTTCACTTGTTTTCTTTTTTTTTTTCTGTCCATGAAAGGATGCATCAGAAATTTACCAGAACATTATGTGACTGTGCACTATTTGTACAGCTTCCCTAGTTCACAGCCTTTTATGCCTGGGCTTGAGATCTAAGGTTTATGGAGAACTGTGAATTTTGTCAAAGTTCCCATTACGCTTTTGTTGTTGTTTTGTTTTTTGGGTTTTGATTTTTTTTGGGGGGGGGGGGGGGGGGGGGTGTTAATTGGGCTTCCAAACCATTTTTCCCAGTTTAAAACTCAGAATTTTGATCCCATCCTCCTGTTTTGTGCCAGTCCTTTCCCACCCACACCTACCCTTTTTTTTTTTTTGCTCCCAGTAGATCTTGAACTCCATGGGTTGTTTTTTTTTCAATGGACATGTAGATAGTGAGCATAAGTTCTGTCCGATTTTTTTTTTTCTTTTGGATGAAATTACATTTGAATGCATACATCTCTGTTTTGATCTTGGACACAAGTTTATCTAGAGTCTGATGTGAAATGTCAAGATCTTTCAAAAAGTTTCAGCAAATTTGAAAAATTATCATAGACACAGGAAACGTTTAGTAGTTTTTTTTTAAAGACCTGCACAGATGCTATGCTGTGTTTCTGCATCACGTTTTCTTGATATGATTTTACATGAAAATAATTACATGAAAATAATCATCATTATTCAAGTAGAAGGTTGGGATTTGGAATGATTGCATTGCCTCGGTTTACACATTTTTGAAACTTTGTCCGCTGTTGTCTGTCTCATGTTGTCAGTTCTTCAGGATGCTGTTAGTATCCTTCTGTCATGTGTAAGACAAACAGCTAATGCTGAGGTACACAGTTTGATTCATGTTTCATGATCCCTGTCTGTTGAAGGAAATGAAAAAGGCTTGTACCCTTTGTTTTAGAGGTTAAAACACATCAACAGTTAAGTCCAGCATAAAGATAGATCATCTCTCCAAGTTTAGACTTAGAATTAGGTATCCAATTTGACTTCACGTAATCATTTTCACCTTTGCCACCTTCTCCACCATCCCTCTTCCACGTTCTTCGTCTAGTGTTTAAGAATGGTTCTATTTTTATCAGGTAATCCTCAAATAAAAATATCTTGGTGTCAGTGCACTCTGCTCAGTTATTGTACAAGTAAATTAATTTCAAAATTAGCATGGCAAACTCAGCAAGGCAGATAGGTAGAACAACACCAGTAGTCTAGTCCCAAACAGATGGTAAAAGAGTCAGGTGCCAAGAACACAATTGTTCACTTTCCCACCACCAGAGCTTGGCTAGTATTTTTGTCCATACTCCTCATTTGAGTCTAACAGCAGAATACTAGTACATGCAAATTTGTTAGCATCTTCCTTTTCAAAAATGTCGATAACGTTTGAGCTATGACTCTTCCTGTCTGTCATTACAGGGCAACCATACTGTCTGCCTGCGAGCCTAAATGGCACTTTGATTTTTTTTTTTTAAAGCCATTAAAATTGAAAGGTTACATGTATTTGTAACAGGCTTTTTTTTTTTTTTGCCATTTTAACAGAGTGATCTCGGTGATGGAGAGGTTTAGAGTGGCTCATCAGAATCAGCAGCTACAGGAGAAAAGGCAGCAGGTGGATGACCAGGAACAGGAACTGCCACCTTCAGCAGGGGAGAAGACTGCTCCCTCACCTTTTCCCCCATCTCCTACCTGTGAGCCAGCCGTGAACACTGGTGATCCTTTGAAAAGACTTTACCACAGATTGTTCGGATACTGTGATCAAGGATCCTCCGACCGTTGTTTTTCCACAGATCCTGTGAGCGCTCCAGGTCCAGCCAAAACAGATGTTGCAGATCCGGTGAACGCTGATGCTGCAAATCCCACAGAAGCAGATCCTGCAGGTCTCACTGATGGTGATGCTGCAGCGTCTGTGAAAATGGATAACAGAGATCCTGCAGTGACGTCCATGAGAGCAGAGCATGTGAAAACAACTGCAGGTCCCACAGAAACCTGTTCTGCCGATGTGGAGAAGTGTGACTCTCCAGGTGGGGAAAAGATGGCTGGCTCAGCGTCCATGTTGCACGTGAGAGGCCTTGACACTTTCAGACATGATGTGGTCTTTGCCAAGGTCACGGAGGGACCTGCCCTGGAGCAGGTCAAAATCATAGCAGGTTGGTGTGAACATTTTTGTTGTGTTCTCTTCTGTTGCTGTCTCTATTTCTCTCTTTGTGTGAAATTTGTCTCTTTCCTTTCCTGCACATTGCTAAGCAGTTTTAATGCTTGAATGGCACAAAAATGGACTAAGATCTTTTTTATGAGAGAGATGCCTGTGTTCTGTGTGTGCTTCATTGCATGTGTGCGTATGTATTTTGTGTGTATGTGTAATATGAACATGCACATGTTGTGTAGGTGTCTTGTGTAGTGTTCACTTTTTTCTATACAGCTAAGACTAGCACAACACTCATTCACCATTCCATCAATTACAAGTGTAAATGTACCGATGTTCAGTTTGTAGTATAAACAGTTTGTTTATTGTTATTTTAGCCTTCTTATTCAAATTGTTTGTGCAGTTGATAATGGCTTATTTCTGCTACATATGTGTGCACATCTGATCTGTCTGTTTACAAGAGCATGCCTGTGTGTATGTATACTGACAAGCACATCTGTGAAAAATCTAATATGTAGTTTCTTTTTTGTTTGTTTGATGTTCAAAACTCTCTCACAGTTCTATGAATATTTGTTTTGTTCGCAGAGCATTTGAAAAGTCAAGTTCGGGATCTAAACATCAGCGTGGACACCAAGCCTTTTGCGCCGCACATCACGTTGATGAAGACATCCAAAATCCAGGGAAACTGAAGGCTGCAGGTAAGAGAGTGAGAGATAGAATGGAAGCAGGCAGCAGAAAAATCCCCAAACACTTAAGAAAAAAAGTTTTGTTTTCCAGTCACCTGACCGACTCTTGAGTTTTGCTGTGGAAAATAAGAAAAAAATTTGACACACATGCCCAATTTTTAGCAGGCAGATGACTGGAAACAATTTGGGTGTTCATGATGTCAAGACGACAGAGTGGCTGTACTTGGAGATGTTCTGCAAGAATGCTCAACATTACATGTTTGTCACCTGATTCTGCATGTAAGGCAGAAAGTTATATGAGAAACCGAAAAAGAAAGGGAAATAAAAACATGTAAAGTGATAAAAGAAAATGCTTTCAACTGTGTGAAACTGTTTGAAAGGCAGGATGTTCAGGCACAAGTTAATTCATATTCTTCCTAACCCTGTAAAGAAAGCAAAGGTAAAGAAATGAGCTTTAGTTGTGACTAAGAGGGTTGAACATGCCTTTTTTCTTACTAACTTTCCTGAGGTTTTATCTGGCTTAAGTATTTTCTTCTTTACACCGACCGATAGTTTGATAATATGACATGTCGAGTGCCGTATTTTTCAGGCATCAAGAAAATCGACGGCAAGCTGTACCAGGAATACACCGACACACATTTCGGCAGCAACGTAGTGACCAGCATTCAGCTGTGTTCCATGCTGAAACCAAAGAAGGACAAGTACTATCACATTGAACATGAAATTCCAATCACTTTGAGCTGAAACGCCACCCACGTTCTACCGCTAGTATTCAGTATCTGTGGTTTGCTGAGTCTGCATGTGGTCATCCTGTCATCTTATGACCACATGGTTGTGAAAGTGTGAGGGCAGAAAACTTGTCTGTGGTTGTGAACGAAGGGATTGTTCTGCTGACTGTCTGGTGGCGGTGCCTGAGAAGAGCTTGTGTTCACAGTTGAGTGCAATTTACCCCAAAACGAACATGCTGAACTTTTGGTTAGCACAAATGAATTGATTGGAGGGACAGTATTTTGGAGGGTTGACTGCCAGAACAGAGTATCTAATATAGAAATATATAAGAGATACTGGGTCCTGGAAGTGAACCCTCAATTTTGGCTGATCTCGTCAACTTCTGGTTTAACAGTATTTTGGCTGATCCAGCATTGTGTTTACCTGAAGTCTGTCCAACTTGTGGTCAAAAAATGTACTCGCCTGTACATGTCGAATGATCAAAATATTTTTTTTTTCCCTTCTTAAAAAGAATGTTTCAGAAGAGTGGTTTCAGTGAACAGATAAATGGTGTGTCTTGAGTTATGGGTCAAGATGAGCCAGATAAGCATGTTAACGAAAGAGAATGATGTCACAGAGGGTACATTTTTAGTGAAGGAGTGACTGATTATGAGTCAAAATGAGCCAGATATGCATGTTAACAAAAGAGAATGATGTCACAGAGGGTATATTTCTAGTGAAGGCACATTACAATAAGTGATTGATTATGAGTCCAGATGAGCCAGATATGCATGTTACCAAAAGAGAATAATGTCACAAAGGGTACATTTCTAGTGAAGGTACATTACAAGAAATAAATGAAAAATGTGATTAGAAGTTGATCAGAACATGCAAATCCAAGGGAAGCGGAACTGGATACGGAAGAGAGACTTCAGTTTGATTGAGAGAGGCCCACAGATGCAGAATGAATTTACAGTATGGCTAGTCAAATGAAAAACGTGTTGAGATCTTTGACCTTTATGCATGCATACTTTAAGGCTTAGATACCTGTAATTCAGAGAAATTCAATGCAAGGTTATTACTGTATAAGACTTTGGCAGTGCTCAGATGTAAGTAATAAGACACAATGGTTTCATACTGAGATAGATATCAATCGTTGATATTCAGCCCCGCTGACATACCTGTTACTGCCATACTGGGGTGACACAGCTGATTTTGTATAGTCGGATGTCTTTCAGCTTTGCATGTGCAATTCATGTTTTCATTGCTCTACGTGTTTCAGCACATCAGCACTTGATGAGATCAGTTTATAATTCAGCAAAAGCAATGACTATTTCGGAAGAGAAGTAAGATACTTGTGGGTTATTTCTCTTCCTTACGCTGGAAAGGGAATCTGACAGGACAGTTGCCAGCTATACTGACAGGAAAAGGTAACCCAAGTAGAGAACACTGTTCTATTCTGCCAGTTTTCGCTCACTGTCTTCAGATCAGGTCCCACCCGTGCTTGAGCCAGAGTGGCTCACCTCTGTAGCCCTGTGTGTGCTGATGCGATAAGCATTTATGCTAATGGGCAGCATTCCATACTTTTACCATGCGTGAGTGTTCTGTTGCACAGTGTGAAGTTTCCATGACTTGACAGACTTTACAACTCCACAGGCCTTTATCACGTGGGCATTGGGTTCATCAGAGGTGTTGATGCATTATTATTCAACGAAAGTGTGGAAGAAAAAAAAAAAAAAGTGAGAGGGAAGATGAATCGGTCACAAAATGGCAATGAAATGATCAATGTTTTTTTTGTGATACATGAAACTTTTTTGACTGTCTGTCGTTGTTATTTCAAACATGTGCCTTTTCATTATTGATTACTTTATTAAAAAGAAAAAATGATGCCATGTGTTTGGCCTTTGCCTTTTTCCCCCCTCTGTACTCTTGTCTTTCTCCCAAACTCCTTTTCATTTTGATTCAGTGAAAATCTGTGGAAAATGTCATGCAGAGATTCTCAGTATCTTGTGGTTCCTCCATCTTCACCCATTGCATGCGTGCACAGTTGTGCACATACCCATAGAAGCATGCAAAGCAATGGAAATCAATTCATGATAAACTATGTAGAGTTGGTAAATTGCATTTATTTCCCATGAGCCATCCCGTAGACTATGTGCAAACGCACTCTCTTTGCTCTATCAGTCTCAGTCTCTATTTCTTGCTCTCTCTTTCTCGCTTTCTGTCCCTCTTTCTCTCTCTCTTGTCCCAGGTCTGCAGTGACGTGTGTGCTCGACCAAAAACACCTTATGTACACAGTTGATGACATCAGAAGTAGTACATATGACAGGTTAAAGTTGCGAAGGCTGAAGAAATCGCCGTTGTAGCTGGCTGCACTCTTCAGACTGAACAGTTATACAGTGAATGAAACGAACAGGTCTTCAGTAATCACCTAATGTTCTTCATTCACTCCGATTTTCACCTACTCTTCATTCTGACACCTGAATGCTCTTCAGCTGCCACTGAGCATCATCCATGCCTGTGCAAAGCATTCAGGTGAAGTAACACTTTTTTCTCTGGCTATAGGTATTACAAGTCAGAATAACAGTGATAATGATGAAAATGATAATTATAAAGATGATAATGATGATGATAATAACAACAGTGATAATGATAAGAAGAGAAAGAAAGTGAAGAGAATATTAATACCACAACTTGTAAGATTAAAAATGATGGCAATATAATATAGTAAAGATAACAAAGATGATGGTAGTAATTATAGTAATATACTGACAGGGGTGAAGAGAGGCGAGGAGTTAAAGGATCTCAACCAAGGCGCACTTCCACTGAGCTCGCCTATATGCACAACATCCGTGCAACTCTCTTTCTGTCTAATAATGAAGCCAAGTGTTGAATCAAACTGAATGATAAAATGAAGTTTTTGACAGAAAGTGGAAATTAGAATTAATAGACAATGGCAGTCGATGTGAACTTACATAATTTCAAATCATTCACAAGAATTTCAATTCCTTCCTATGTCTGTAAACGAACTGTCCTAAATAAGGTCTTACAAAAAAGGCTTGTGTACGCAGGCATGCACACACACACACACACACAACTGGCTTGTGCACATGCAAGCATGTGTACACACACACACACAAGGGGAGAGAGAGAGAGAGAGAATGACAGTATGGCATTTTTTTATGGTAGGTCTGTCACAGGCCCATGCACTCGGTGGGTTCATACATTTCATGTACAAATGTTATTACAGTAGTGGAGTTTGAGAAGTGTAACATTACACAGATTTTACAATTTCCTTTTCTTCTTCCATTTAGTACATATGTCCATCTTTTAAAAACTTCATATGCAAATAACGCAACACTTTGTACCAGTTTTATAGCTTTTGTTATTAGAGGGTTTGATAATCTGAACAAAGGTGGGCGATTAGCATTCTGATCAGGCATAAAATCTTTTCTCAAATCATCATGGGCAGGGAAACAGAGTAGTAAGCAAATGTATTTCATTCTCGATGACACCACGACAGAATGGACAGTCGATCTCACTATCTGACTGATTACTGTCTTGTAGAATGAACTTTGATGTCTGATATAAACCAATTCTAAAGCATGTCAGAACAATCTGATGAACTTGTTTATGTCTAAACTCATATGACAGTTTATGATTATGAGAGTGAAGAGACAGACAGACAGACTGCAAGACAGTATCAGTTGATTGGCATTTGGTTTATGAGGAGAACTGGCGAGCTACCTTCACTGCCACATAGCAGTGCCTTGGCTGTGCTTATTGTGTTATCACCAGGTTTCTCTATCCTTCTCCAACAACTCCAACCATTCAAATGGCTCGACTTTGTTGATGCTTCCCACCTCTTGTCTATCGTATCTGTCTGTCTGTCTGTCTATCTCTCTCTCTCTCTCTCTCTCTCTCTCTCTCTCTCTTGTGACAACATCTTTTCAGAATACTTGAAGTCTTTCGCTCTTGCAAAAAAAAGTCATTTCGACACTGGAGGAAATAAGGAGGCGTATTACTATGAACAAAGAAATGCTTAGAACAATGTGTGGTTGAAAACTATTACTGTTGCCGGTAAAAAAATACTGTTGCAGTCAGAGTTGATAGAAGTTGTTTTGTTTTACGTCTTTCCAACATTACATGATATTAGCGGGGGGGGGAAAAAAAATCAGGGCTGGGAAAAAAGGTTAGCACAACGAGTCAAAAGAATCAGCTTATCTACAACTATAACACAAAAATAGGATGTCACTTAATCAAAGATTTAAAAAACAAAAACAAAAACGAAACAAACAAAAAAAAACCCACCTCTTCTGTCTCGTCTCACCACTGACTGTTATCGATTATAAGTATTTGCCAATTGGACTTTTAGCTAAGTGCAAAAAGAAAAGATATGTTTCACTTGATAGAAGTGTGTTGAACATGGGTAATAAAAAACACGCCGGTTTGGTTGCGACTTCCATAGTACCAGGAGGAGGCCCACTGTATGATGGAATGCATTTTAAGGACCATGTAATTGTGTTAGATGACAGTCTTTTCCAGTCTGTTCAGGACGACGATGTGTATATGACAGTATGGGAAGATTTGAATGCAAGAACAGGTTGTGAACAGTGTTGAGGAAATGGACAATAATTATCTCGGAGTTTGGAGGAAGTGGAAAGGATGACGTCAACTTGCGTTGCTCAAAGGTTACTATTAATAGTTTGGGGAAATCCCTGTTGAACTTCAGCTTTCGTATTAATCTTATTTTGAATGGATTCTGCAATGGTGATCATGAAGAAGAGTTTACCTTTGTTTTACACCAAGGATGTAGTGCAATTGATTATTTTACCGTTTCTGAATATTTGATTGATAAATGCTCTATCAGACTATGTGTGTTGGAAACAAGTTATTCTCTTGGCATTTGCCAGTCGAAATATGTTGGGTGAGAAAAAAATGTATTTCATCTCAGAAAGGTGAAGAACGAATTGTGTGGTCCAAAGAAAATGTGGAATGCTAATAACGGTGAACTGAAAGTGATTTTAATGAGTGTATGCAAACTGCCTTGAATATGTTAAATGTGCTGAAGCTACTGCCTACACTGTTCATTTCCTTCCTTCTTTCCGCGTACGCAGGCCGATACTCCTACAGACACTCCCTGTATAGACAGGCAAGCATTAATCCAATCTACCCAACAAAGGGAGTGGAGTTTTGTGTATGACCGGTTTTATCCCGCCATAAAGGCAGCCATACGACTTTGGGGAAAGTGCATTGTTCAAATACATGACCTTCCACCGAGTTGACCTCACATTCCAGGCCTTTGCACTCACCCGTGACTCTATCTTTGCACCAGTTAGTATCCCCCAAAACTGTCCCATTCTTTTGATTTTAATCTGCTTGGAACTACCTGGCTTGTACCTTTGATTGCCATATGAAAGAAAATGAGGAGAATCAACTTTCAAACACAGTAAGAATTTCTTAAAACGATCTAATTGCGCCAGTCCAAAAATACTTGATTCCTTAAGCAAGGCCTTGGCGCATTAATTTTTGGTGTGCAGCCTGTACCGAACTTTTCTTGGACTCTTTTGAAGAAAATAATGCCCACATGAACAACTGTAATCAATTTCCAACTCAGAGCGAAACAGTTTACAGGGCACCTAAAACACTTAGGTTGAGTCGTTTGAAAGCACCTACTATATGCTCTATGATTGCATGTAACAGCCAATTTGCAGGTTTTGCCTGCATTCAAATGACACTGGCAGTTGGAACTGCCCACAAGTTTTTACAAACATTTTCAAACACAGTATGGTCATGATAAGTACAGGTTCGAAAGAATGTAGTCAATGTGCTGTAACTAACTTTTCATTTAAAAAAAAAAAAAAATTCAGTTTGAAAGTCACTTTTCCCTGATGATAGGTCAAACACTGAAAAATCTTGGAATCACCCCCAAGTTAAAGAAAAAAGGTGTGACAAAAGAGTCTCTTCATCTGTGTACACAATTACCTGCTCGGATTGATATTACAAGCAGTTTGCGCCCTGGTCAATAGGAGCACAGTGAAGCCACTGCACTGGTAGTTATCTCCCTTCCAGCAATTCAGACACGACTCCAAACTTGCTCTTATAAAAATCCGTGTTCATATGGGATGAACATTTGCCAAATTTTGCTGGGAAGTACTTTCATATATGTTCATTTTTCTCATCATGAGAAAGGGTACCTTTCTTTTAGTGTGTGTGTGTGTGTGTGTGTGTGTGTGCGTGTGTATCAAGTCTAAAAATGAAAGGAGAAAAACATCTAGAGACAAAGAGAGAAAGGCAGTGTTTTATAATTTAGTACATAACACTGGGGGGGGGTTGGGGGGGGGGGGGGGGTTTGGGGGGGGGGGTTCAATAGATGGTTGGCTGGTTTTTAAAAATAATATAATAAGTGAATAACAGTGAGAAGTTCTACTAACAATCTGAAAAAAAAAAAAAAAAAAAAACCATCCCATCAACAAAAATTACATGTAGCTCCATACAGACTCATCATTGACTGTACCAGAGGAGACAGAGTGAGGGAAGGGAGAAAGAAAAGACTGTAAAACTTCAATAATGTTCAGGGAGCAGAGAATGGGGTGAGGTGGGGGGGGGGGGGGGGGGGTAGTGAGAGAGCAAGAGAGAGAACAAAGTTAAAAAAAAAAAAAAAAACTTTACTCAGAATCTAAAGCTTTAAAAGACTTGAACTTTGTTTGAAAATGGTGATGATATGGGAGATTGAAGACTACTCACAGGGATTTGTGTGCATTTCACAGCAGCTGCACTTCTACTTTGACACGGACGCATCACTTAGTTGGAAAAGGTGCAGGAGCCTCTCTATTCACTTCATCAGTTTTTCCTTACATGTCGTGCACATCACCGTTCCTTCGTCTTCCACCTTTCGGATGACGTCATCAACACGACAATCTTCTGTCCAGCCAGCCCCATCTCCATTTACTTCTATTTTTTTCCTTTCACTGTCTGTGTCATTCATGGAAAAACGCGGAGACGCCACTTTGCTGAAAAAACATTTAGCCATCACTGCTGTTCCGGTTAGTCTCGGTAACCCTGATGACCCACAGAAGGTAATTACAATTATGCAAATATTTTCTATGTTTCTGACAGGTTTTTTTTTTTTTTTTGGTATTGTTTTTTTGTTCCCTTTCTTTCGTTTTCTTTTTTTTCCAGGCGCCGCAATTTTCGATGAAAAAAGAACATGACCAATGTATCACAAAGAAAGACTGAAATGATGTAAACAGTGGAAATTTTTCATCCCTGTACTGTTCCCTTTCTTTAGATATACAAAGGAGGTTTAGACACTCGCAGGTTTTCATGTTGACTTTGGTGATCAGACAAAATCTGTATGTACCTTTAACACACGCTTACATCCTCGACACTTTCTAAATCACAAGTCAAAACACTGCATCCAGACACTCCCATCATTCACACCCGACACCCTCCTGATTACAAATCAAATCACAGCAAACGCTTGAAGAGTTTTGTGCAAGTCAGTTTCGAAAAGAAGAGTTATATGACTGAAATTCACAAAGGTCTTTTCACATTCCATCACAGAAAGATGAATTATTTCCAAAATTTTGATTTATTATCTCACAGAGAAAGTGTTACAGGTCCACAAGAAAGCCTAGTACTGATGCACAACTCCAGATGATAAAACTAGCCAAGATCACAAGATATGACAAATACCTGGTCATACAACTGCTTTCAGTCTACTTTAGACAATTCTGATTTTTTTTTCATAAGGTTTGTCTAATGTGTTTAAAAAAAAAAAAAAAAGAAGAAAAAAAAGCAAAGATATGAATCACAAATTGTAGAATCATTTTCTCTCACTTTTTAACAGTCCTGAATAAGCATTTAACAGTCCTGAATAATCATTCAAGAGTAACAGCAGAAAACACGTAATATACCCTTCAAAAAAAAAAGTTGAAGTTGGCAAGGGTTACAACATCTGCAAAAAGAACACAAAGAACTGGAGAAAGAATCTCACAAAGGGGGGGTGTCACAAGCATGCACATGTAGCGCAGCACACTTTAGTTCACAGCTAGAATTGTGCACAACGGCCATTCTGTATTCAAACACATTTGTGTTATCTGAGTGTATTCCCACTTCTGTTTGTGCAGCTGCAAAATGACATCACAGCGGTTTGAGGGCTAGGTATAGATCTCCAAAAATAGAGATGAAAACACAAAGTGGAATGTTGCATCTGACAATGACAAAATTGAAAAGACATGGAAGTGCCTGTGAATGTTTACGGTAAACGACAGATGAGGAGAAAAGCACATTTTCAAAATTGGAAAAACTATCATCCACTAATGTACGCAGCTTACTTCACACTTTAGCACTGAAATAATTTTCCTGACTGTAAAAAACATTCAACCTTCTTACCTTTTGACAAATTCACCTTGATACACTGTGTGTGTGAGCGTGTGTGTGTGTAAAACTAAGACAATCATGATGTTATTACAGGCTTCCTGTCCGCATTCAAATAACGGTTTTAGGTCTAAACTATTGAAATGTTTATACCATATGTTGCAAAACCTTTTTAGATGTTTTCTTCCGCACTTTGCCATTGAAATCTGAACAGAAAAAATTCCAAAGCATATAACAAAGCTTTTATCCAAAAATCAAAACACATACGGCAAAGAGTTCATCCTGGCATGTTTGTTAAGGATGTATGCTCATTCCTGTGACTAGTTCTTTTCAGTGCTGCTTCAGTCCGGAAGCTACGTGCATGTGTAGGTCGTCTTTTCCCTTTTTAATCAACAAGTATCACTTGGCATGTACTTCACTTCCTACAAGCTTCATGTAAGACCCTCTCAGAGCAGGCGGTGAAGCAGCCCTCCCCACAACAAAGCAAAGAGCCAGCAGAGCGTAAAGCACTTGGGACCCATAACAGCATAAGCCAAGGTAAAGCCGAAAAGCCAGCCATGCACACTTCTCCCACGACATCACGCAACCTACCCCTCAAGGGAACCACTTTATGAAGTACCACCCCCTTCCATACTTCTGATTTTTGTTGAGAATTTGTTTTGTTTGTTTTATATACCCCCTCCCCCCCCCCCCCCCCCCCCCCCCCCCCCCCCCTCCATCTCCCTTCCCACGATTTTTTCTATGTATTCACTGCAGGATATACCCCTATCTGTCGGCCCCGACTGGGCTATAAGCAACATTACCTTACCCCTAGTTGTGTACAATACAACCCCCTGCCCTTTTTGAGTAACTCGAGGGTAAAACGCCCCTCCCCCTCCTCCTCCCCCCACCACTGAGAAGAGCCCAGCGAGAGTTTTCCATGTTGAAGTGGCCTGGCTGTATCGCTGTGTTCAGTTGGATTCACTGCTGCTGCCATCTGGATGCCTAGTAAATATCCTCCTCCTTTCTTCTTCAAAGTACGCAGGCTGATACTCCTGCAGACACTCCCTATGTGGACAGGCAAGTATTAATCCTATCTACCCAACAAAGGGGGTGGAGTTTTGTGTGTATGACAGTTTTGTTTTTTTATCCCGCCATTAAGGTCTGGTAAAATATCCACATGTCGCTGGATTTTTTTTTTTCAAACATAAAACACATTATATCAATGACAACAGTAACTTCACACAAATTCACAATTTCTTTGTAAAAGAATATCACACAGACCCGAGAACAAACTTAGCATTTAAAAGAGTTTGAAACAACAGCAACAACAATGAATCAAGGGAAAAGAAAGCAGCCGCACAGGTTTTATGATGGAAAGTTCTTTCGAAGTAAAGTCAGTTATCACAATCACAATACATATTTCAAAAAGGAAAAAAAAGAGCAAATCTAACACAACCATTGAAATAAACTTCAAAGTAAAAGAATGGTATTTTGATAATATTAGGATGTTTCTTCGTGAGACACACGGTCATAAACACCAAGACAGCAAGTAATCATACAAGACTTGAAGGCAAATGTACCACACAGAAGGAACAATTATGAATTATGAGGATGACTGCTTTTTGGGGGGAAAAAAAAAAAAAAAAGTGATGATATGCCATCGAATAACAAATGTCCTCAAAATTGTGTAGACACAACACTGGGCAAAGAAAGAATCTAGCAATACGAAAGCTAACACACACTTTTTGTTTTTAAGCCTTTTCCAATAAAACAGTGCACAAGAGGTTGCAGTGTCCAAGTAAATCCAATGACTTGCAAACAAAAGAACATCAATACTGTTTCCTTCTACTTGCAATATTCTTGTACTATAGCTCTACCCATCGTCTACTGACTACCGCGCTAGACTGTTCTTGCTCATCAAAGAAGTCCGCCTCACAAATCAAGTTGCTTTCACAATTGAAAATGTAAAAGGCATACATATTGTGAACATTAATAACACAAGAGTCTTGTGTACCCTAGCACACTCCAAATATATATATATATACATACTGCGTAAATGTAATGTGTCACTATACATATTAATGCAAAACCACAGACATATCAAAAAAAAAATAATTTTTAAAAAAATGGTGAAAAAGAAAACATTACAGAGAATATGAACAGAATGGCAACAAACATCACTACCTCACACATCCTGGTTTAGGTTGATCTTTTTGTGTCTTTACCATTCTTCTTAAACATCACTACCTCACACATCCTGGTTTAGGTTGATCTTTTTGTGTCTTTACCATTTCTTCTTAAGCTTTCTCCAAACAGTAGCAGTCTTTAAAACTTGGGTAGAATCGAGACAAAATCCAAAACATAGTACAACAAAAAAAGATTTAGCACATTTTCTTATTTCAAAACTAAACTGTAACAGGAAAATACAAATTATACGTCTCCTTCAACATTTCATCTGTTGGCATCAAAGTGAACTGCTCCATTGAAGGAGCGCATTAAGCAATACCTGCCAGGTGAGTGTACAAAAATCAAAGAAGCGTGTTAAGCGGGTACCTGCCAGGTGACGGTAAGGACAGACAACTCTTAATTTCTTGACTGATCTACAGCTTCGGGCAATGGCATATACTGAGCTGCGTTCTAATCTGTAAGAATGTAGTTGGAGAGTTGGAGACATTAAATTCACAAAAAGCGATGATCAGCACCAGAATGATTAATGCAACATGCCAGCTCTAGTTGTAGTGATGAGTTAAACAAATACACGGCATTTAATGATCACACACTTCGAAGAGAATGTTTACAAATAAAGAAGGGCTACCGCTGATGTTGATTTTTCTCTCCATTCTCATTCAGCCCCTTCCACAAAAACAATTTGCTCCACCAATCTGACAGACACTGTATAGGGGACAGGTTCAATGTTCAAAATAAATGGAATCCTTCGTCCACATAAGTCTTCTTTGATTCAATTACAGAACTCCCACATCTACAAGAACAGAAAATGACATATGTGACCATGGTAATAGTAAATCATGACCATGGAATTTGTTAACTTTTTGGTCTTTTCATTCATTTCATGCACGAGTACCTTTATGAGCCCAGGAAGGAAACTGTTCACTGAGTGAGATGTTCGTTTCATCATTCAACCACGCTCTATGATTTGCCTGATTTGCCCGCTCAACATGCCTTGATCAACATCAATACCCTTCCATATAAAAAACAGGACCTGTTTCCCATTGCACACAGCACTCATTAACTGTGAAATAAATTTCTAGTGCACCCCCTCCCCCCCCCCCCACTGAATGTGCTTTAACTCCAGAAATAACAGCCTGGGTATAACAGCACTGCTTTCATGTTAATAATCATACTATTTCTAAATTTGCAGCAATTAAAAAAAAAAAAATGTGCTAACTGCAAAATGCACGATTTTGATCACACCTATGTACAAGTCCAATGCGACTGAATTATGAAATATAGTTCAATGTACATATACATACCAAGTATACACAAGGATGAATCAAGGACAACACGAACAGCAAGTGTAAGTCATAGCAATCTTGCATTCTTTCGGCATCTAACAAACCACAGATAAATCATAAACAATAAATTCAGCTTCAGATCGTCGTTAACTGACAAGTTCAACATCAGCGACACCTGTTGTGGATGCCTGTGTGTCCGTTTCTATTCCACACCTGCTGAATATTTGGGGGGAAAAAAGCCTGGTCTGCAGAAAAGACTTTGTTATGCTTCACTCGATAAACACTTAAAATGGAAGTTTCAAAACGGAGTGACTGTCAGCAGAAAATGAAGCAAAATTTGAAAAGAGATGGGGTTCGTTACCGCCAAGGACACAGACAAACAGAGTACAGGACTTAAAATTGAATGAGATATTGAAAGAGAAAAAAAAAATGACTACTTCCAGAAATATTTTTTGGCACTATAACTAGATAATCACTACTGTTACCAACATGCACCACAAATTCAGCAAGTACATTATAATATCATCATTCACTTCTCTGTTTCCGACCAGTTTCAAACCAACTTTTCTGACATAAGAAAAACAGTATCATATTCAAACAGTTCCACTTCACAGCTAGACACACATTCTTTGGAGTGTCACAAATTTCTTGGGCAACAGACACCAATTGGAGTGCATCTAAGTATCTCCCTCACTCTTCTCTCTCTCTCTCTCTCTCTCTCTAGGTACACATACAACAAAACACAAATGCATGGAATAATGTAGAAATGGGATGTAGAACTACGATGGGAAAGAAATGGTAACCAGGAGGGGAAAAAATAAAAAGAAAAGAACGACTAAATTCATTTCAGTTGACTAATCAGACAGCATCCTTAGATAGCATCTTCAGCTACAGAAAAACATGAAAGTTAGACCGAATGTCAAGCAATGCGACTGGTATGCGTAGATTCAATTCTTTGTTATGTTAGCTGTGCAACAAAAACCATGAAAAGTTCCCACCCATTTCCCCCCCTCTCCCCTTTTCTTTTACTCTCCTCACTCTTCCAAAGACACATATCAAACTTGCAATGAAAGGTGAATGGCTCCCTAACATTGTATGGGCTGCTGTCTTACATATTTCCAACACAATAAACCCAACGCCTGGACAGCTGTAAAATGTTTGATTTGGAACGTTTAATGAAAACACAGAAGACGCACACAGTGAACACCAAAAATGAAAGATGCGGTACAAGTAAAAGACGAAAAAAAAAAAAAAAAAACCACACACATTTGTGCCCCATCTCGACAAAAAGTACATTATTCCAATCACAGAGATGTTTTCACAACAATACACTCACAAGTCTACCAACCAAATTCTTATCACTTATGTCTTATGAACATCTTTTTTTCAAATCTTTGCGTACATGATTTCTTCGTCTATCCACAGCAAAATCTGTTCCAGAACTCACAAACCTTTAAAAACTACATGCAAAGTGAGCCACCTGCAGGCAGAACTCTGAACAGATTTTTTAAAAGTCTTAAAATAACTCTGCCAAAACAAGAAAGACAAAGGAATCACATGACAAAGCATGATGCGTTTCGACCTCTTAGGTCTTCTTCAGGCAAGATAAACAGCACTCAGGGCAACGAAAATGAATGAGCAGTCACTTATCTTTCTCAAATTTCAGTGCATAATTCATTCAACAGGCCATCCTGCGCCAAAATTTGACAAAGATAAATAATTGCTCGTTCATTTTCGTTGTCCTGAGTGCTGTCTATCTTGCCTGAAGCAGACCTAAGAGGTCAAAACATGTGTTTTTTCTTGTGATTCATTTACCCACGTTGTTCCACGGAGTTTATTATTAAAAATTTTCGTTAAAAACTAGTTTTAAACGGTGATAAATGTTGTTCTGATTGTGCAGTCAGCTTATCCGTGGGCTTCCCTTTCCCAGAGTTGCTGATCACCAATCAATAAACCTCAGATGTCTGTTACTTGGTCGTGAAGACCTTGATATCATTAGAAACAGAATTTTTCATGTCATTAAAACAGATTTTCTTAAGTTTTCATTCATATTTTACCTAGAAATGGCCAATCCAAGTACTTTTTGCGGCAATAGGTTACACTGCAAGTATATGGATCGTCATCTCTCTAACCCCTGTCTACTTTAGAATCTTTGGTTTGCAGCAGGAATAGCAAGGAATTCTCTTCCTAAAAGGCATCTTGGAATGGTAGGAAATTCCTTCTCTTCAAAAGACTGTGGGCCGCAGGAATGACAGAAAATTAGTTCTTCGGCACACGCTGAAGAGATGGTAAGAAACCGCTTTTCTCCATATCTCTGTGTTACTATTACTGACAACCAAACATGACATGGGTGAAACTGCGTGTTCTTGGGCGAACCTTGGAAACAAAGCCCTGTGAAGGAGTGAGGAAGAGATGCACTATTCACATCACCTTCAAACCCATAGACTTGTGACTCTCACTTCTTGATTGCTGATGATGTCTGCGTTGGTGGAACATTACGTACGGCTGGCATTCACATGCATGCCAAATTCTTCTTCTTTTCTTTCATTCCTTCTTTAATACTGCAAGACCTGACTGTGACCATTTCACTTGATCAGTTAAAAAAAAAATGTATCATCTGATGTTGTAGGTTGTGTTTTCATAGTGTCTGCACCCTGGATTTAGATCAAAGTTTGGCCGCATCTACTTTTTTGTCACTTGTAATAGCAATATACTTTCTGTAAAGTAATCTTTGTTCTTTGCTCTGAAGGCATGTACTTGCTTCGCTTTTCTACGGAAAACTTTTCAGATTTTAGCAACCCCTGAGCGTACTTGGAAGAACAATCAGAGACAGGTGGACAACAGGACTCGTTATCAACAACTACAGGTGAAAACAGCATGTACAGTGTAAAACTCTATCAGTCTACGAATCAGCTGTCTGAAAGTTCCTACACTCCAATACCTGAATGACTCCTGGTTGGATAATATGGTTGGTAGACTTCAGTTGAAGTATAAATAAAACAGATGCAGATCAAACTGAAGATGCTTACTCCAGTCTGAGTAGGAGGCATATAAAATGCTTCATTGTCTTCTCTCACAAGGCAAATCAAAGCTGGTGTCCACCAATGTTCTCCCCAAATGAGATAAAACACACAACCCAAAATGTCTTTCTTGTTTCTCTCCCTTTTACACACGCACACACAGGCACACACACAACACACACACCAAGTGCACACACACAACACCAAGCACACACATTTGCTGCTAAAATGCTAACTACAAAGTATTCTTTCCAGTTAAAACTTCAACCAGCAAACCTGCAATGTCCAATTCAAATACGCTCTTAAATTTAACGGCAAGTTCAAACACCTGAAGCCATAACCTTTGCTAAAGTGACCATTCTGTGACTTTCAACAAAACACTGTGGCCTGCAACACAGTAGGAACTAGATGTCAAACCCAGTCGAAGGAACTGGACACAAAGGCCCGCTGATCAAGCCACTGTTGTGACCATTCCAACCAGCAGCACTGGCAACGTTTACTCCGAACTGCACACACACGCATTCCACTCCCTCCTTCCTTCTGGGACAGTTCCTGTGTTCTATCATAAACCTCCCAGGATGTTGTGGGGTTAACATGTGTTGTTGTGCCAGCATGACAGGAAGC
>JADBJO010019950.1:20000-32261 GCA_016801955.1 Conus betulinus | reverse complement strand
TGCAGCTGAGAGTGGGGGGGGGGGGGGGGGGGAGACCAGTTAGGGGGTTCTGCCCAAGCTAGCCAACCTGGATCATGTGGATCTATATCAGTGGTCCTGAAAGGGAGCGGTACAAGGGCTTTGGGGGAGGCTGCCATAGAGAGCTAAAAAGTAAAATAAAAATAAAATAAAAATAAAATAAAGTGCGACTCAGCTGTTGGCCCCTGGAGCGAAATTTGGCAACAAGGAGTCGCACACGATATTCAAAAAGTTAAAAGCAATGGCCAGATTCAGGCCCAGGTAACGATAAAATATCTGGGCAGGTTAAAATACAAAAAAAATCAGTCAATATGCAGATCTCAAACTGTTGTATCAATTTGATTCTTGAATGAGACTGCATTTGTGGCAATCCTGATGGCACCCGGCAGTGCGTTCCACAGCCGTACAGAACTAGGATAAAAAGAATGTAGATGGGCTGTCAATGTTTGATGCAGGTATGGCATAAGACTGACCGCCACTCTGGTGCTACTTTTATTCAATACTAGTTGTTCCATTTGGGATATCAACTAGTTTAGCTCTGCCTTTGAAGAAGATATTAAGTTTGATAAAAGCTCTTCTCTCTTCTAAGGGTTTCCATTCTAATTTCCTCATGTTCTTCCTAGTATTCCCTTCTCTCTGATATGGTTCCCTGTTACGAACCGTGCTGCTCTCTTCTGAATCTTTTCGAGGTTATCAATGTCCTTTTAGATGGTAAGGATCCCAGACTGAGCAACCATATTCCAGTACTGGTCTAACCAGTGTTTTGTAGCAGTCGTCTTTAACCTTTTGGGGGCAGTCGTTGATATTCCTGTATAAGAAAGCTAAGATGTTATTTGCTTTCTTACATACTAAATTGTAATGTTCTTCCATTTTGAGACGACTATCTATAATCACGCCTAGATATTTTGCAGCATTGGTTTCTTTAAGAATAGTACACTTGGCACTTCTGGGGATGAAATTCCTTTTTTTTTTTTTTTTTTTTTTGTCTTTAACAATAAGGGCCTGATGCCAATTTGAGGTTAATCTCCGCCATGATGGTGATAATCACACAGAGGAGAGCGATAGAGAGCGTGCGGGAGGGAGAGAGAGGGAGTAAGTGCAAGAATGATGGAATGCACAGGAGGGCGACAGAGAGGGACAGTGTGCACGCGCAGCAGACAGGTGGAGATCGTGCGCATGTGTGTGTGTATGTGTGTGTGTGTGTGTGTGAGAGAGAGAGAGAGAGAGGAGAGAGAGAGAGGAGAGAGAGAGAGAGAGAGAGAGAGAAGTGCATGCAAGGGAGAGAAAAAAAAGATTCACGTTGAGAGGAGGAAGGAGAGAGGAGAGAAGCAGACGGCACATGCTGAGAGGGGAGAGAGAGAGAAGGATGGAAGAGGGAGGGAGAGGGAGAGAGTGAGGGGAGGAGAGACGAGGGGGTGAGAGGAAGGAGAGAGCGAGGAGGAGAGAGTGCACAGCAAGAGAGCGGAAGTAGAGAGGAGCAGAGAGAGTATAGAGAGAAGAGAGAGAGAGAGAAGAGGTTGAGGGAGAGAGGGAGAGAGAGGAGAAGAGAGAGGACCTCGGGAGAGAGAGAAGGACAGAGAGGAGAGAGACGAGGAGAGAGAGGAGAGAGGGAGAGAAAAAGACGAGAACCAAGCTTCCCGGAGAGGGCCGGACAAGGGGAGGAGGATGCGAGAGAGAGGGGAGATGGGGAGAGAGAGAGGAGAGGACAGATTTTGAGCGGAGAGAGAGGAGAACGGGAGAGAGGAGAGAGAGGGTTAGGCATGCAAGGGGAGAGGAGAACTTGCAAGGAGAAAAAAGAAAGATTTCGAGAGAGAGATGAGAGGAGAGAAAGCAGGCACAGAAGCGAGAGGAGAAGAGCCTCTCTCGTGCACAACAAGGGAGTGTGAGAGAGGGAGAGAAGATGTGTGAAAAGAACACAAAAAACGGTGATGAGAGAGAGAGACAGTGTTACATCCAGCCCTCCGGGACCAAAAGAAATTTAGAAATGAAAATAAAATATATTTTGATAATATAAAATAATGGAAAATAACTCTTAAATATGAAAATGCAAAAGGACACAAAAATCTATGTACAGAGGGAACACCGACAGAAGGTGTGGGAGACGGTGGGGGTGGGAGTGGGATGGTGTGGGATGGGGGACAATTACGAATGAGAGAAGGGGGGATGGAAGTAAAGGAAGAACTGATAAGGAAAAATGAAACATTTTAGCAGAGCAGTTATTGGTACATCTTTGGGTAAAGTGGTGTAAGATCAGACAGATACATCAAGTACGTAAAAAGATTGGATTTAAAACTTTCTAGTGTTTGGTTCGTTTTTTTGTTTGTTTGTTTTTTGTTTTTGTTTTTGTTTTTGTTTTTGTTTTTTTGTTTTTTTTTTTTTCTGGGATATTATTCCACAGCCAGCCCCCAGAATAAGCAAGGCTTGATTTGCATAAATTAATAGATGGGAAAAGGAGATTTATTTTATGCGAATGTCGATGATCATTAGAAGTAAATATATTCATTAAATAGGAAGGAGCACTGCCGTGTAGTATTTTATACATAAAGAGTGCTTTATTGTACAATAGTTTGGGTCTTGAATGGAAGGATACCTGCTCGTTTATAATCAGGGTGCCCTTGCGAGGGTTCATCGATTGTTATTTTGACAGCTCTCTTTTATATACTAGTCACTGGTTTGTTCAACTTATTGCTAGCTAAATCTCAGAGTGTCGAAGCATAGTCAATATTTGGTTGAATATAAGATCGAAAAAATAATTTTCTGGTGGATAATCCCGAAAGTTTTTTTTTTTTTTTCCAGAACTTGGAGAGAGAGGGAGAGGGATGATGGGAGAGCTCACAGGTGTGCGTAAGAGAGAGAGAGAGAGGAGAGAGAGAGAGAGAGAGAGAGAGAGAGAGAGAGAGAGAGAGAGAGAGCTGTGCTTGGAAGAGAGGCAGAGAGAGGGGGAGAGCATGCATAGAAGAGAGGCTCGCACAGGATGCAAAAGGAGGTAGGCTGCGCGCATGGGGGAGAGAGTTAGTGTGCATGTGCTAGAGAGACAGGGACAAAAAGAGAAGGAAAATAAGCGCACGTGCAGATGGGGTGGGGGGGGGGGTGTGTCAAAAGAGAGTGAGCAAACGTGAGGGAAAGAGAGAGAGTGAGTGGGAGAGAGAGGGGGAAAGCACAGGATAGAAAGCGTGAGTGATAGAGACTGACACCGCGTGTTGCAGGGATGAGAGTACGAGCAAACACGGGAAAAAGAAGAGAGAGGGAGAGCACATGCGTGCACTGGAGACGGAGGAAGAGAGCCAGCACAAGCATGCTGGGGCGACAGACAGACAGACAGACAGACAGACCAGAAGCATGTGTGCACACACAGAAGAGAAATGGAGTGCGCATGAACTCGTGGGAGAGTGATGGAGAAAGCGTGAGAGATAGGACAGCGCATGCACGCGTTGGAGAGTGAGTAAGAACGTGCATGTGCACAGGCGATACAGGGAGCACTAGAAAGCGCACCAGAATGTGAGAGAGGTAGAGGGAGAGGTAGTGTGCACATGCGAGGAAGAGACAGAGGGACAGCTTACCCATGCACAATGGAGAGAAAGGGAATGCATGCGCACCTATGCGCACAAGAGAGAGAGAGAGAGAGAGAGAGAGAGAGAGGAGAGGAGAGAGAGAGAGAGAGCAACAGAGAGTGGAGGAGAGAGAAGAGAGAGAGAGTGCATGTGTGTGAGGGAGAGAGAGAGCGCATGTGAGAAAGAAATGGAGAGCGAAGAGAGAGAGAGAGAGAGAGGTGAGAGAGAGAGAGAGAGAGAGAGGAGGGAGGGAGGGAGGGAGAAAACAGCGAGAGAGCGTTTTCTTTGTGCCAAAGAGATAGAGGAAGGCGCACGTGCACGAGGGAGAGGGAGGAAGAGCGCATGCAAGAGAAAGAACAGGGATCGAGTGTGCATACGAGGGAGAGAGGGAGAGTACCGGCACGCAAGGGAGAGAAAACAGAGAACGGGAGCAAGGGAGAGACAGAAAGAAAAAAGCAAGAGAGAGGGAGTGAACTGGAGAGAGAGAGAGAGAGAGAGAGAGAGAGAGAGAGAGAGAGAGAGAGAGAGGGGGGGGGGGGGGGGGGGGGGGGGGGGGGCCGGGGCATACGTAGGTGCTGGAGCGAGACGGAAAATGCGCATGTGCAGGAGAGAGAGAGAGAGAGAGAGAGAGAGAGAGAGAGAGAGAGAGACAGAGACAGAGACAGAGAGACAAACAGAGACTGAGTGAGACAGACAGACAGATAGAGACAGACAGACAGACAGAGACACACAGAGAGCTATAGAGAGAGACAGAGAGAGGGAAAGAGAGGCAGAGAGAGGGCGTCGAAAAATAGAGGGAGATCACGTGCACGCAGGGGATAGAGATGGAGAGCGTGTGTGTGTGTGGGGGGGGGGGGGAGGGGGGGGGGGGGGGGGGGGGGGGGGGAGGAGAGTGTGTGCAGAGGGAGAGGGAGAGCGCACTGGTGTAAATGAAAGAGGGAGAGCGCACGCGGGAGAGAAAGAGAGAGTGCGCATATGTAGGAGAGAAAAAGGACAACGTGCTGTCATGCAAGAGAGGGAAAATGCATGACAGACAGACAGGCAGACAGACAGACAGACAGACAGACAGACAGACAGACAGACAGAGAGAGAGAGAGAGAGAGAACTCAGAAGTCAGAAAACCATAACTCAGAAAGTTTAATGTACATCGGCCTTAGGCCACAATACAAGGTACGAAGGGAAGGGGGAGGGAGTGGGTAGGAATGAGGTGGAGTTAGCACAGATTTTACTTCAAAGACAACAGAAAAGTGTTATATTCATTCCCCAGAGCTATGAGGCAAAAGGATGATAATTATCTAGTTACATTAGAATACAAGAAAAACTCATGACTGTCTTGAGATTTTCTTGGAAAGTGATTGTGAGGTGGAAATGTTGTTGGTTCGAAATCGTTCCTGTCATCAGAAAAAAAAAGTCATTTTTGTCCGCAGTTCTTGTATTCAGATCCCCAATCAGCAACATGTAGAACTCGTCATAAGTGTCGTGCAAGTCTGTTAAACACTGTTCTAATAGTTCAACACCATAAGTACCCTGCTGGGTCTTCCAGAATGTTGAGTCATGTGGGGGGGGGGGGGGGGGGGGGGGGGGGGGTATAAGAACAATATACATTACATCTTTGTCCGTGCAAAATAAGGCTCTGTGGATCTTCAAAACTACAACGTTTTCTTGGTCTGTCTGAATTCTTTCTATGAAATCAGCGAAACGTTTTCTAATCATAACAATGACGCCACCAGAGTACCTCCCATCGTGAGAAAGTTTCTTTGCTTTAGCCGTATATATCATACAATCTTTAAAGAAGAATGATTCGAAGTTAATCCGATGGACGTTTCAGTAAGGCAGATTAAGTCGTCACAAATTATAAAATTAATGAAATAATTGTTTTCTACCTTTCAAGAGGCCCATTTACATTATGATTTAAAATGGAGCATTGCTTTTATTCGTATTTACATTTTGTTCACAGAAGTGATTTGAAGTATTAGTTGTAGGAGTGTTTTACCTTCATTTGTCAAGGACTATTTTCATGTATCGTGGTCCGGCCCGTTTCCTCTTTATCATCACCTGAAGCTCCTTCTTCTGTTTGTTCAGGGTTATGTTTGTTTCAGTTTGTTCTGTATTTTGTGAAAGACAACAAGAATGAACAACGTCTTCTCTTGATCATTGAACATGCTGTCCTGATCAGCAATGCATTGGTATGCTGAATTGTTACGATCTGGCTTAAAACAATGGTTTGTCATCATGTTAACGTCTTGTGTTTTTCTTGTATCTGTCTTCGTCCTCAACGTCTGTTCCAGTTTTGTCTTTGTTCCGAGGAATAAAGTCTTCATCGCCAGTGTTCGCTACATCATCTCTACAACCATTCATTAATGTTCTGTGTTGATTGTCATCGTGGTCATCTCCGGCGATATCGTTTTCCACAGAAAGGGTCGTGGTTGGTAACTCTGGTATCTGCAGACTATCTGAACACTGAGGATTTTCCGGTTCTGCTGACACCGTGTCTTTCGCCATGACAACCCTCTTTGCTCAGAACTTTTTTTTTTTTTTTTGGGCGACGTCACTGCAGGAACTTGTAACGGGAACAACAGGAACACGATCAAGTCCGTTTCGGCCTCTTGGTTTGTCATTTGATGCCATGGCGATGTCCATATAGACTGTGGCTTCTCGGAGGCTGGTAACGGCGTGGGGGGACTACTGCTGCTGCCTGACCGTTCCTCGAAAGCAGTACAATTATTGTCCTGGGTGCGATCAGCATTGTTCCTCTCTGACGTTCCAAGTAGTGGCATCTGTTTCTCTGGGGAAGTCTGCTACCGGCCTGACGGACACCTCTGTGATAGTTGTGCTCATTGTCCTCACGGGTTCAAAGACGAGGCCAGGCTTTTCCGTGTTCCCGTGGAGCTGAGAAGGACTGTCCTTCAGTGTCGTCCAGGGAAGACATCGGTTGCAGTCTGTCTCTGGCGTGGAGCTTCCACTCCCGCTATGAATGTATGCTATCTTGCCAAGTCTTCGGTGAAACTCCACACATCTCTCTCTGTCGTGATGTAAGGTTGGAAGCCACCCTGATACCGCGCTTGTCCTCAGACTGTCTCTGAGGTCCTTCTCTCCCAGGACAGCCATCTTGTCTGCCCTCCGACAAAACTGGACTAGAATGGGTTGGGGATAACTTCTGTGAAGCGAACCAGCCGCCGTGGCGAAGTGGTTAGCGTCGCGGACTCCCGGCTGGGAGGTCGTGGGTTCGAATCCCATCAGAGTCTGTGGGTTTTTCTGCCCCGACCGGCTCCTACCCAGAGTTGAGTTTGCTGCGGACTCAGTTGGGAAGTCTGGGACCACACAGTCGAGCTTCTTCCAATTACTGGATGCGTTTCTGAGAATGTTGCTCAAATTTCCTGGCCAACACTGCAGGTGCCTGTATCTCTCGGGCCTGGTTGACGCCGGGATATATTATGAAAGGAAGCGCAGAGTACAGCCCTGTCATGTAGTCTCAGACCGAAATGGAAATCCGTAGCATCATCTTAATCATCCTCATTCTCATCGATCAGCATTAAAAAATGTCTCAAGTTCTGTGGGCCCTTCATGCCCTGCTCTCATGGTGACCTCAGTTTCGATGTCCTCTCTCCACGTCTGTGGCCTTGGTTTGGTTCCGTCGGGGTCACCGGTATCGGCGAGTCCATGGGGGCTGTCGTTGGGACGGACGTGGTGGCGCCCTTCGGAGGGAGAGCTTACTCACGCCGGCTCCGCGACTAAGCAATTATTGTTGTCAGTAGCTTACTAGGTGGTGTCCTGCGTATGTTAGATCAGAACAGGCGCCACTGAACACCACCAAAGTGACTCGGCAGCAATGCAGTGTCTCCTCCGGTGGGTTGCCTCTTGGCGACTTGACATTGACTGCCCCCTGTGGATTGCCGGTGCCGGGGCTGCGGCGGGGCCGACCGGGCTGTGGCTGTGGACAGGGTGTCGGAATGAGCGGCGTGGGTACACTGCCTCTGAGATGGTGCAGAGGTTGGGACAGAAAACAACAACAACAACAACTTCAGTGATGCGATAATCTGCCGATGCGGAACGCCCTTGCGATATCGTCATGTCGTCGCCAGATTTCGCCGTTCGTGTGGTCCTTCAGCACATCAATGGTAATCTGGGTGGCAATGTGCTCTCATCTTCCCACTCTTCTTCATACACATTGAGGAATCTGAGGTTACAAGCTTTTCAATCTTGTTCCGCCGGTCCTAACGTCCTCTCCAACGATCCAGTCTTTCCATCATGACAGTCCTCTTCTTTAAGTTCCTTCATGTCACTGATATTCATGGCAATACTCTCTTTCAAGTCACTAATTTCCGTTAAAAAAAAAAAAAAAGCGATGTTGCTTTCCTGGTCAGAGAATTTGTCATCCATGTTTTCTTTAATTCCAGCTATATGTAGTTTGCAACTCTGCTGCATTTGAGCGAAGCGCCAATCCATAAAGCGCACGATGTTATGTTGATGCGCAGCAGACATGTTTTGTGACATCTTTTGGGTATCTGTAGTTTGCTGGGAGTGTTTTCTCTTAACCTGGGCGGAGATATTTTGAAAACGGCTCGAAGTTTAAGGACAAATGTTTTCATGTGTTCGTGTCTTCTTAACCACACACCTGTACACACAACGTTCAATGGAGGCACAGTTTTCACGTGCAACCGGAGTGGACAGGGTCGATGAATGGAAGGGCAAGTGTGAACTCCGCTTACACGAAACGAAAAGTCAGAATCCTTCGTTAACTCGACTAATTACATAAAATTAATTTTTCCTCCATTCAACTAACTTTTTCAGCAATCCACCAACATCTTCACATGCACACACACTTCATAGATGCCATGCACCCAAACGACCAAACTAGCGAATACAACAACAGAATATCAATGAACGGGAGAGCGCTCAATAATACGACTGCCGCTTACAAGTGAACCGCTTCCCGTGTCATGAGAGAGAGAGAGAGAGAGAGAGAGAGAGCTTGCATGTGTGAAGAACAGAGGAGTGTGCACGCATGTGAGGGAGAGAAACAGATGGAGAACGTGCAATGTCCAAGCGAGTGAGAGAGAAAGTGAGAGCGTGGACTCGTTTGGGGGCAGAGAGAAAAGGAATGCGCAGGAGCGCGCAAGAAAGAAACGGAGAGTGCATGTGCTTGAGGGCGAGAGCGCACGCACGGGGGACAAAGAGGGGGAACAAGTGCATTCGCGGAGAGAGAGAGAGAGAGAGAGATGGGCAAAGTAGAGAGAGACAGCGTGCGAACGTGCACGCGCGCTCCCAGGATTCACCGAAAGGGGGGGAGAATGATGATGAATCCATCGGTGCTCAACCAATCACGACTCTCATCTGAATGAGCAGCAGCGCACTGCATCAGCAGATAAGACGTCGGAAGACCAAGGCCAGGATTTAAACCACAGTGCCAAGGACATCCACGCTGTTGGTTCGGATGAGGAATTTGCACAGGCCCTCGATGCCAGGCGCCTGAAACTCAACCTGCCACGAGCAAACGAGACTGAAGATTGGGAGAAACTGGATGCAAAAATCGTCCAAAGACTCGATGCACTGATAGGGAAAAGCACCCTGGAACACAAACTAGCCACATATGGGGACATTGTGTATGCCACATGTAGAGACGCCTATGGAGCAAAACTACCCAAAGAGAAAACACCTCCAAAGAAATCCAGACGCCAAGAAGAGATGGACAAGATCAGGGTCCAAAAAAGAAAAACCTCAAGAAGCAAATGAAGACTGCTCTGCCAGCTGAAAAAAACAAGGCTTGGAAAAAAAACTCTGGGAAGACCTGAAAGCAAAACACAGCGCCCTCAGCAAAGCGGAATCTGCGAGGAAGAGGAAAAAAGCAAAAAGAAGAAGACACAAGAGCGTTTCTTCAGAGACCCCTTCCAGTTTGCCAGAACTCTGTTCGAGCAGCCAAAATCTGGGACCCTAAGTGTGGACAAAGGAGTTCTGAGCAGCATCTGAGAAAAAACATACTCTGACTCACAGAGCAAAGCACCACTCGACATTCAAGGTCTGGTGTGGCCAACCAACCCTGAGGAACAGTTCAATGACAAGCCTCCAACGTTGGCGGAAATCAAGAAGGTGGTCGACAAAGCCAGAGCCAAATCATCACCAGGGCCAAACGGAATACCTTACCAGCTGTACAAGAAATGTCCCAAGGTGCTGGAGTGGCTCCACAGGCTGCTGCGATCAGCTTGGAGAAATCAGAAGATCAGCGGCCAGTGGATGACGGCAGATGGTGTGTACATCCCCAAAGAGCAAAACTCAAGTGACATCAGCCAGTTCAGGCCAATATCACTACTGAACGTCGAAGGGAAAATCTTCTTCTCTGTCATGGCAGCAAGGCTGACCAAGTACCTCATGGAAAAAAAGTACTTGGATGTGTCAGTCCAGAAAGGTGGCATTCCAGGCGTGGCTGGCTGTGTAGAACACACACGCCACAATGATCTGGGACGCAATCCAAAGAGCAAAAAAAACAGAAAAGAGAGACCTGGACGTAGTGTGGCTCGACCTGGCAAACGCATATGGATCTGTACCCCATGAGATGATACAGTTGGCTCTTAAGATGTACCATGTGCCAAAGAACATCTGCGACATGCTCAAGAAGTACTTCAATGGCTTCTCAATGCGGTTCTCTACCAAGGAGTACACAACAGATTGGATCAACTTGGAAGTGGGCATTGCAATGGGCTGTGCCATTTCCCCAATACTGTTCGTGTTGGCAATGGAAGTCATCTTGAAAGCAGCAAACAAGCAACGCAAGACAAACAGACCTTGGCGATGGATACAAGATGCCCCCTCTCAAGGCCTTCATGGATGACACTACAGTGATTTCATCCAGAGAAGACGAGAGACACGTCACGTGCTGGAGAGGCTGGACGACATAGTTGCCTCATCCAGAATGAAGTTCAAGCCAAAGAAATCACGGAGTCTCTCACTGAGGAAAGGAAAAGTGGCCGAATCTGTGGTCTTCAGTGTTGCCAACCAGACCATTCCAACAGTAACAGAAGAGCCAGTCAAGAGCCTTGGAAGATGGTATGATGATACGCTGAAAGACACACGAAGAGCAAAAGAAACCAAACAGATGTCGGAAGAAGGCTTGGAGACCATTGACCAGTGTGGGCTCCCTGGCAAATACAAGGTCTGGTGTCTGCAGTTCATGCTGATACCAAAGCTCCTATGGCCTCTGATGATATACGACATCTGCACCCAGCTAGTGGAGGCAATGGAATCCAAAATCAACAAGTTCACAAGGAAATGGCTTGGTGTCCCCCCCCCTGTCTGACTGACATAGCGCTATACTGTCGCCAAGCAAAGCTGAAACTACCACTGAAATCCATCCTGGAGGAATATAAAGCAGGGAAGATCAGACTTCAAAGCATGCTGGAGGACTCAGGAGACAAGGTGGTTGAAGCAATCAAGCCCCAGCTGAAGACAGGCAGAAAATGGAAAGTTCAAGAGGCGATGGATTCTGCAAAAGAAAGTCTCAAGATCAGAGAAATAACAGGACACACACAGACCAACAGACAAGGACTGGGGGTGACCAAAAACTGAATGGTGGTCAAAGGCCAAAGGAAAAGCCAAAAGAGACATGATGATTCAGGAGATGAGAAAAGAAGAAGACCAACAAAACTCTCCAAAAAGCAGTCCAGCAGAGCCAGCAAGGGCAATGGACAACGTGGGAGAATGCACTCCAAAGAAGTCTCACTTGGAATGACATTGGCACATGGCCCCTCTCAGGATCAGCTTCATTCTCAGATCTGCATATGACCTTCTGCCTTCAAATGCAAACCTGGTGAAGTGGGGGGGAAAAACAGACGATCCTTCATGCCCCCTTTGCCATGAAAAAAAAAACAGTGGAGCATGTCCTAAGCTCATGTAAAGTAGCCCTGGCTCAAGGAAGGTACACATGGAGGCACAACCAAGTGCTCAAAGAGATTGTACAAGTAGTCTGGGCTAGTACCAACACCACAAAAGGGAAAATCAGGACTCCAAAAGCACCCGCAACATTCTTCACGGCAGGAGGCAGCGAATCATGGCCAAGAACAACAGTGCCACTCGGAACATGCAGGCAGAGTCTGCTGGACGGGGCAGATGACTGGGAGTGCACAGCAGACCTCCCAGAATGGAATAGTCACCCAGAGATTATCAGCAAGAGTGGCATGAGACCAGACATAGTATTACACTCTCAGTCAACCAAGCAGCTGATCATGATCGAGCTCACTCACGGCCATATGAGAACAGAATGGAGGCAGCTCAGATCTACAAGACTGAAAAGTATGCTGATCTGGCAAACAGCCTGAGGAGAGAAGGCTATCAGGTCAAAGTCCTCACTGCAGAAATTGGAGCTAGGGGGTTTGTGGGAACGTCTGCATACAGCCTCATGAAACAGCTCTCAGTTGCAGGGAGGGAAAAAACCAAAGCCCTGAAAGCAATGGCAGAAGCAGCAGAGAGGTGTTCAAGTTGGATCTGGTCAAGGAGGAACAAAAGTGAACTTCATAAGGCTTAACTTTCCTACAAATATCAGGTGTCCCTGTGGCTCAGTGGTTAGTGCGCGAGTCATTAAGTGGAAATGAGCATGTCCAGAAGGGCATGGTTTCGAATCCCAGTCATGGCTCATCCCAAGATGGGAAAAAAAAAAAAAGGGGCAGCAGAGGGACATCCGGAGTCATGAACCGGGTGTGGC
>JADBJO010019950.1:0-15000 GCA_016801955.1 Conus betulinus | reverse complement strand
TTCTTGGCCCTGTCTGCGAGATCAGACATCGTATATACAAACAAAACTTAATCTTGTTGACAAGTAAATGCCAAGGTATTTGTACATATTTACAATTTTTAACTCGTTATCATCAAAAAACCATCTTTCCCTTGAGCATGGTATCCCCCATTCGAAAAATGACGATGTTCGATTTTTCCATATTTACAATGAGATCAAGACGTTTAGCTGCATCAGACAAAATATTCAACTGCATCTGAAGACCAGTAACACTATCAGATATTAGTGCAACATCATCAGCAAATAGGAGGATTAATATTTGAATAAAATCTGGCGTCAACTGAACACCATGGCGACCAGATTCAAGCACATCTTTCGTCAGCTCATTTATAAAGAGCGAAAAAAGCACAGGTGAGCAAACCTCCCCCTGTTTCAAGCTCGAGGGCACAAAAAAAAGATCTGTTAATTCACCACCAACACGCACCCTTGCTTTGACAACATTATACATCGATTTTAAAGCACTGAGTATCTTGCCTTGTAGGCCGTTTTTATGCAAGATAATCCATAACTTTTCTCTGCACACAGTATCAAAAGCTTTGCGAAAATCTATAAATGCTACATACAATTTCCTGTGTCTCACAAGTTGCTTTTGTACCATAGCATAGAGAGTGAATATGTGATCTGCTGTACAGTAACCCTCCCTGAATCCAGCTTGCTCTTCACCAACAATCCCCTTGTCTTCAATCCAGTTTGAAATGCGCTTGTTCAATACAAAACTATACAACTTACTACAAATATTGAGAAGAGAAATGCCTCTATAGTTGTCTGGAACATTCACATCGCCCTTTTGTGCAGAGGCTGAATAATGGACAATGACCACTCGTCAGGAAAAAGCCCATGATCAAAAAGATAGTTTAAAAAAATTAACAAGGAAAGGTAATATTTGTTCAATGCTATTTTGTAAAATTCCCCAATGAGTCCATCGGGCCGGGTGCCTTCCGAGATTTAAGTGCTTGCACAGCAGCTCGAATTTCATCTGCTGTTATTGACTCATTGAGCGCATCACATTCGATGGTACGCGTGTTATCAAGAGGAAACTGAATCGTCGTCACTGTTAAGTGTGTAATTATCGCCATCATCACAAGGAACATCAATATCACCAACTGCATTTGCATCAGTGTCTGGCACAGAATTAAAACACATTATCAAAATGATGAAACCATTCATTTTTTGTTATCGTATTTTGCACACCAGTCCTAGATTTCACAGAACGAATGGTATCCCAAAATTTTCTTGCATCATTTAAATCATCCTGTATTGAGCGCACAATCTTTTCTTTGTGCAGTTTCTTTTTCGATTCTAATAACTCTTTATATTGTTTTCTTTTTTCAGAGTAAGCTAGACTTTTAGCATCAATATGGCTTTTGCCAAGTTGGCGCCGATGCCGGCGCAAGAGAGTTCTACTCTGCCTACATTCCAAGTCGAACCATATTTTCATCTTTTCACATCCAATACATTTAGTTTTCTTCATGCAGTTTCCTGCATAAACAAAACACTCGTTAAATTTAGCAAGCGCCAAATTTATATCATTTTCAATAAGTGACATGGCTTCATCGAAAATAGCTCTCACCTCGACACTGCACATGAGGTCATTGTAAGCAACATGCTGATCATCATTCCATGTGTATTTTGTAATTGAAAACGTTTCACGATCAATGTTTTGTTCGGAATAAAAAAAAAAACATTATGAAGATTGAGAGACAATTCAACTGCAGCATGTTTTGTTTCAACCATAGGGTATACATTAAAACATTTACACATATTTACTAAGGAGTTGGAAACCAGAAAATACTCTGTAACACTGCTTTCCATTCGATGATACATATGTGAAATCTCCCGAGAAAGTCCGGGACACAAGTCCATTTAAAATGCACAATTCATACAGTTCACACACAGATAACATATAGCGACCAAAAGAATTAACCACATTGTCCGTTGACAGACGCACTTTATCAGGCGGTTCTTTTAAATCATTACTGTCAATAGATTCCCGCACATCATAAAAAGAATCATGTATGTCAACAGCTTTAACACTGAGTGAACCAGTTCTTGAATTTAAATCTCAGAGAGAGAGAGAGAGAGAGAGAGAGAGAGAGAGAGAGAGAGAGAGAGAGTGTGTGGTGTGTGTGTGTGTGTGTGTGTGTGTGTGTGTGTGTGTGTGTGTGTGTGTGTGTGTGTGTGTGAGGGAGAGACAGAGAGAGAGAGAGAGAGAGAGAGAGACAGGGAAAGTGTAGGTAGGTGGAAGGAGTCGGTGTGTGTGTGTTGAGAGAGAGAGAGAGAGAGAGAGAGAGAGAGAGAGAGAGAGAGAGAGAGAGAAAGTGTGGGTAGGTGTGAGGAGTCGGTGTGTGTGTGTGTGTGTGTGTGTGTGTGTGTGTGTGTGTGTGTGTGTGTGTGTGTGTGTGTGTGTGTGTGAAGAGAGAGAGAGCGAGAGAGCGAGACAGACAGAGAGAGAGAAGAGAGAGAGAGAGAAGTGGGGGTGGGTGGAAGGAGTCCGGGGGGGGGGGGGGGGGGGGGTGCGCGCAGGGCGTGTGTGTGTGTGTGTGTGTGTGCGTGTGTGTGTGTGTGTGGTGTGTGTGTGTGTGTGTGTGTGTGTGGTGTGGTGTGTGTGTGTGTGTGTGTGTGTGTGTGTGTGTGTGTGTGTGTGTGTGTGTGTGTGTGTGTGTGCGTGTGTGAGCGCATGAGTGAAAGCACTGATTGACACTTCAGGGGATGAAAGCACTGATGAAAGCACTTTAGGGAGTGAAAGCTCTGAGTGACACTTCAGGGGTGGGTGAAAACACTGAGTGACACTTCAGGGGGTGAAAACACTGAGTGACACTTCAGGGGATGAAAGCACAGAGTGACATTCAGGGGATGAAAGCACAGAGTGACACTTCAGGGGATGAAAGCACAGAATGACACTTCAGGGGATGAAAGCGCAGAGTGACACTTCAGGGGATGAAAGCACTCAGTGACACTTCAGGGGATGAAAGCACTCAGTGACACTTTAGGGGATGAAAGAAAGCATGATGAAAGCACTTTAGGGAGTGAAAGCTCTGAGTGACACTTCAGGGAGTTAAAGCACTGAGTGACACTTCAGGAGGTGAAAGCACTGAGTGACACTTCAGGGGATGAAAGCTCTGAGTGACACTTCAGGGAGTTAAAGCACTGAGTGACACTTCAGGGAGTTAAAGCACTGAGTGACACTTCAGGGAGTTAAAGCACTGAGTGACACTTCAGGGAGTTAAAGCACTGAGTGACACTTCAGGGGGTGAAAACACTGAGTTACACTTCAGGGGATGAAAGCACTGAGTGACACTTCAGGGGATGAAAGCACTGAGTTACACTTCAGGGAGTGAAAGTACTGAGTGACACTTTACGGAGTGACAGCACTGAGTGTCACTTTACGGAGTTAAAGCACTGAGTGACTCTTTACGGAGTGAAAGCAATGAGTGACTCTTCACGGAGTGAAAGCACTGAGTGACACTTTATGGGTGAATGTACTGAATTACAGTTTAGGGGGCGAAATAACTGATTGACACGTTAGGGGAAGGATGCGCAGAATGACACTTTATGGGGGAATGCCATAAATGACACTAAAGGGGTAAATTTACTGACCGTCACATAAGGGGCAAATGCATTAACTGACACTTAATAGGGATGAATGAGCTGGATGACACTTGATGCTTGACGTGAATAATACACTAAGCGACACGTCAGGGGGTGAATGCAGCAAACTGACAAATTAAGGGCCGAATGTATTGGCTGGCACGATAAAGGACGAATGCACCGATTGACATTTGAAGGGTGAATGCACCTTCTGACGTATACAGAGGACAATTTAAAGGGCGCATGCGCTAACTGATAAATGAAGAGGAGAAACCGGGGCGTGCCTGTTGTTTCTTCTTATTATTATTCTGTGTTTTTTTTGTGTGTTGTTTGTTTGTTTTTTTGTTTGTTTTTTGTTTGTTTTTGTTTGTTCGTTTGTTCGTTTTTTTTTTTGTTTTGTTTTGTTTTGGGTTTTTTTTTTGTTTGTTTGTTTTTGTTGTATTTCAAAAACTGATATTGTTTTAATCTTGACGGGCGATGCGTTTCATTCTCGGACGCAATACTTTCATCCCACCTTCTCTTCTCTTTCTGTCTTCTTTCTTCTCTCTCTCTCTTTCTCTCCTCTTTCTTTCTTCTCTGCTCTTTCTGTCTTCTTTCTGTCTTCTTTCTTTCTGTCTTCTTTCTTTCTCTCCTCTGTCTGTCTTCTTCCTCTCCTCTTTCTGTCTTCTTTCCTCTCCTCTTTCCTTCTTCTGTCCCTCAGTTGGCTGCACAGCAGAACAAAGTTAGCGGTTTGGGGTGTGACGCATGCGTAGTGGGCACGGTCACGTGTTTATTTCTCCTGCTCCCTCTCACTGGCTGTGACGCATGCGTAGTGGGCACGGTCACGTATTTATTTCTCCTGCTCCCTCTCATGTAGTGTGACGCATGCGTAGTGGGCACGGTCACGTGTTTATTTTTCCTGCTGCCTCTCACTGGGTGTGACGCATGCGCAGTTGGCACGGTCACGTGTTTATTTCTCCTGCTCCCTCTCACGTGGTGTGACGCATGCGTTGTGGGGCACGGTCACGTGTTTGTCTCTCCTGCTCCCTCTCACGTGGTGTGACGCATGCGTTGTGGGCACGGTCACGTGTTTGTCTCTCCTGCTCCCCCCCCCCCTCTCTCCAGTGGGTGTGACGCATGCGTAGTGGGCACGGTCACGTGTTTGTTTTCTCCTGCTCCCTCTCACTGGCGTTATTCCTAGGCGGTCAGTCAGCTCTGCCGTCCCATCCCTCCTCCTCTCCCTCCCCCCTCACCTCCACCCATCCACTCCCTCCTCCTCTCTCTTTCCCCTCCTCTCTACACAACCACATCAAGATTAAGTCTCTCGCAGCCTTAGTTCCAGCAATTCACGGGAATAAGCAATATGAGGTCTCCATCAGTACACCCACTAAAGGAGTCACCGCAGTACAGCCTGGTCACGTACGTGGTGTGTAGTGGTGCCTGAGCTGTCACAGCACACGTAGGACACAACCTAACGAGTCCCCCTTCTGATGACAATAGTTTGAATTAAGTGTTGGAGCCATCATAGGGAATGTTCACCGTCAGAGGGCGGCCACCATGCCCCTCTAATTCTGTGGCCATGAAATTGCAGGTGGTGATGACTTCAACTCTCGCGTATCACGGACCTAGACGTGGAGGAGAAGTCGAACCTGGGGTCACCTTGACACAGCAGGGGCATGAAGAGATGCAGAATTTGGACCTAGATGATGATCAAATGCGGAGTATGACAATGGTGATTTGGAGTTCCGTTTCGGTTTGACACAACGTTACCAGAGTCGAACTTTGCGTATCGCTGTATGATTATGTCCTGGTGTTAGCCTAGCCATAGAAAGACAGATGCCAGCGGTGCTGGTGAAGGAATTTGCGCAACACTTTCAGACACATACCCGTTTAATGGGAAAAGTCGATAGTGTGGGTTTTAGTGCTTCCGTCAAGGCCCATGGCATTAAAAAACAAGAAGAAGAAGATGATGATGAAGACAAATGAAGAAGAAGAAGAAGTAACAACAACAACAACAACAACACAACAACAACAACAACACACACACACACACACACACACCACACACACACACACACACACACACACACACATACACGCACACGCACGCACGCACGCACACGTACGCAAACACGCACACAATAGTTAGGGGCCGATCGTAGCCGAAAAATTCCACAAAAACAAATGCCTCTGATGGGAATCGAACAAAGAGCATCCCAGCTGGCAGCCCGTGACAGTAACCGCTGCACCGCGCAGTGGTTTGTACACACTGTTCACATGTACATATGACCCGCCTCTAAGGCGACTGATTGAATCTTCCGCCGTTTTGTATTGCAGCATCCTGCTCTCATTTTACAAGTCAGAGTTGAAGGGTACGGTAGAGATCAGGTATTATACAACAATGTAAAAAAAAAAGTTGGAAAAAAAGTGACGATGTTCGTCTGTTATTTCATGAATTATTTCAGAGTCATACATCGACAAAGATGGTAGAAAGACGCGTGGCTCGCAGACTCCTTGTGTGTCTACTACGGCGTTTGTGCTGAAGATCCAGCAGGCGTCTGAAAAAAAAACGGGGGATGGTATAAACGGCACTTGCACATCAAGTTTAAAAAAAAAAAAAAAGTGCAATGCCAGCCTTTCAGAGTTAGGCACGATTAATATCACTTGATATGCCTCAAGGGCTGGACTGTTAGGCTAGATTCGTTTTAATGAGGGCTCGTCGTCTGACAACGATGCATGCAGCTCCGAGAGTGATAGAGTACGGAAAAATAGTCTGGGACCTGATTTGTATCTGTGGCCTCGGACCAAGTTTCATTTCCACCGTTAATCGGCTGTACGGGTTGACAGGTCTCAAGACAGGCAAAGACAGGTGACAGAAAGACCGGATGAAGGCGTCTGTTACTGGATCATGACGTCACACGTGATGGGGTGGCCTTGGTGGTCGGCCGGGCTAGGAACAAGGTGACTCGGTTCGTGACATCGTCTGCTTTAGCTGCATTTCCATCTCCATCCTATCCTCTGCCCTGACTAACTTTAACTTTCAAACATTTTTCATTCAGTCTTGCGATCGTTCATTCTTCATTCATTTATTCAACCTTCAGGTTGGATTTTTTTTTTTCATTCATTTACTCTGTATAGCCAATATACTAATGTCAGAGGTAGCGGGATATTCAGTATGAAATTACAGACACAGAGAGAGAGAGAGAGTCAGAGAGAGAGAGAGAGAGAGAGAGAGAGAGAGAGAGAGAGTTCTGATCTAGCCAATTAGGTGGGCTTACCAGCTGGTCAAACACTCCCCCCCCCCCCCCCCCCCCCCCCCCCCCCCCCCCCCCCCCCCCCCCCCCCCCCCCCTCCCGCTCGCGCCTCCCGCCCATCCGCATAAACTTACCGTTTGCTACTCCCAGGTTGTGTTTGCATATATCCTGGCATGTATTTTGTGTCCCTAAACGTTATATTTTGTGTCCCAACGTATGTGCATGCGCACGGATAACTCTGTATGTGTGTGTGTGTGTGTGTGTGTGTGTTGTGTGTGTGCGTGCGCGCGTGTGTGTGCGTGTGTGTGTGTGTGTGTGTGCGCGCGCGTGTGTGTGTGTGTGTGTGCTCACGCGCGTCCTTTCCGTTCTTCCTCAGCGCACGTTCTCTCCATAACGGGCCATTTGTCACCCGGCTCCCCTGGCAGACACTTCTGTCCAGCTTCTGGCTGGACAACAAGCTGACGTTCAAGTGGTCACTCCCAGTCCTACCAGCACTCTCACGCTGACCACCTCCCAGTCCACAAAACCGCACAGACCCACGCCACGGGCGCGCCACTCACGAGTGAAAACAGATGACTGATCCCTGAAACACCGGCAGCAGGTTGTCGGCCCTGCCACTGCCTATGGTCATACACCCACTGCTGGCCTGTCCTCTTAAGAGCTACAAGGACCCGAACAACCTGCCCGGACTGGGGAGTCTCGATCAAGGGCTTGTCAAGCGTGTCGTTCCGGTCGGACCCGCTGTCCGTGGAGAGGTCAGCTGTCGCCAGGGTCTCTCAACAGTTGTTCTTCATCTGTCCGTGTCTGTCTTGCCGAGGGGGGGGGGGGGGGGGGGGGTGGGGGGAGGGGGGGTCGCTATCATGCATGGCCGCTGGCGATGTGTTTTTTTGCTGTTGTTGCCCATGTCTTGCGGGTGGGTGGGTGGGTTGGTGGGTTGGTCTGCTGCGGGTGTGGTTTGCCAAGACTCGTGGTAGGGTGGGGGTGGGGGGTGGGGGATCATAACAGTCTGTGCACGGTGTTGCTTCTCATGACTAATGACTTGCCGCTGGGTTTGTCCAGGTGCTCCGTTTCAGTCACTAACTCTCCACATACATTCCTCAGTGCTGTGTTGCATGCGTGTGTGTTGACCGTATGTGGGGGAGTGAGGAGAGAGAGAGAGAGAGAGAGAGAGAGAGAGAGAGAAGAGAGGAGAGAGAGAGATAGAGAGAGAGAGACAGACAGACAGACAGACAGACAGACAGACCGACAGACAGACAGACAGAGAGTATTCTGTATGTTTCATATATGTCAGTGCATCTGTGTGTGCTTGTTGATACATCTTAAATGGTTTTTGATTACATAAAAAAATGACTGCTTGACTAGATATGGAAGAAAGAGGGGAAGGAGGGCAAGGAGGGAGGAAAGAGTGAAGTGAAGTGGGGACAGAAAGATAAGTAGGAAGGCAAGACAGACAGACAGACAGACAGACAGACGGAGACTGAGAGATAATTATTTTCTGATCAGATTTCATTTCATTTCGAGGACCTCTTGTCATTAGGGAATAGGGAAATACTAGTACCCTGTAATCCTGCCTAATCCACCAAAGTTCTGTGTCTGTATCTCAGATTTAAAAAAAAAGGCCCGAAGCCGAGCGTTCTGTAGCCAAACAAACGCTCTGTCGTGGCAATGGCCTCTTTGCCACTCTGCCCCAAGCGTTCAGTAACGGCTTCCATTGACGATGGCCTCTTTGCCCACTCTGCCCCAAGCGTTCAGTAACGGCTTCCCTTGACAATGGTCTCTTTACCACTCTGCCCCAGCGCGTTCAGTAACGGCTTCCATTGACAATGGCCTCTTTGCCACTCTGCCCCAAGCGTTCAGTAACGGCTTTCCTTGGCAATGGCCTCTTTGCCACTCTACCCGAAGCGTTCAGTAACGGCTTCCATTGACAATGGCCTCTTTGCCACTCTGCCCCAAGCGTTCAGTAACGGCTTCCATTGGCAATGGCCTCTTTGCCACTCTGCCCCAAGCGTTCAGTAACGGCTTTCAGAAGTTCACTGCACAGGGACACAAGATGGCGGCGATTGTGATCGGATTTCGATTTTCATGTTAACGCCGGTATTTCCGATTTAATTTGTGATATTTGTTGAGCTAAAATAACACCGTTGTCTAACTGACTATTTTAGGATCCTTTTCCATGAGATCATTGTCTTGGGCTGTTCGACTGAGCGGGGAGGGGAGGGGGATCGTACTCGACAACGCACGGGGTTCTCTCTCTTTTGACAAAATTTAACCATGAGAAACAAGCATCTTTGCTTCTAAAGCGCTGTCATTATACCTGAACAAAGCGTTTTACCAAGGCAATCTGCGGAGGGGTGAGGTGAGGTGAGCGAGGGGTGGGTCGAGTGAGGAGGGCGGGGGGGGGGGGGGGGGGGGGGGGGGGGGGGGGGGAGCTAAACTAAGGCCTGACACTATTTCCTGCCTAATGTTACTGACGGCTTTCCCTCCTCCCTCCCCCTCCCACCTTTTTCCTCCTTTTAATTGTATGGCCGGTTGTTCAAATCTGGGTTTCCGTTGCTGCCAAAACGCCAAAGGAGGATGAAAGGCATAAAGGAAATGATACAATACAAACCTGATTTTCCTTGTTTCCTTCCTTCCTTTTTTTTTTCCTCTTCCGCACAACGTTTGTGTGACGGGCTGGAACTGAAATTACAAAGGGACAAGTTTCAAAAAATGAAGAGAGGGCGAACACCTGACATGTCTGAATCCAGCAGACCCCACACAACAACAGGCTGGCCAAAAAGTCAAGTCGTCCTGTTTACAGCCCAGCCGACACCGAGACCATTATCAAGGTTTCAAGCTGGTTAAAACATCATGTACACATGTATATACACATCAAAAATGCAAAGACTTAAACTCCAAAGCCAAGAACTACTACAAGACTGAAAAGTATGCTGATCTGGCAAACAGCCTGAGGAGAGAGAGGCTATCAGGTCAAAAGTCCTCACTGCAGAAAACGGAGCTAGGGGGGGGGTTGTAGGAACGTCTGCTTACGGCCTCATGAAACAGCTCTCAGTTGCAGGGAGGGAAAAAAAAACAAAAGGTAAAAAAAAAAAAAACAACAGAGCTCTGAAAGCAATGGCAGAAGCAGCAGAGAGGTGTTCAAGCTGGATCTGGTCAAGGAGAAACAAAAGTGAACTTCATAAGGGCTTAACTTTCCTACTAAAATATCAGGTGTCCCAGTGGCAGTGGTTAGTGCGCGAGTCATTAAGTGGAAAATGAGCATGTCCAGAGGGTCATGGATTCGAATCCCTGCCATTGCTCGTCCCAAGATGGGGGAAAAAAAAAAAAAAAGGGCAGCAGAGGGACATCCGGAGTCACGAACCGGGTGTGTGGCACAACCCCCTAAGAGTGACAGGAGATAAGGGCCGAAACACTTGCTTGAAGGGGGCTCCTCTTCTGAGGACTCTCTGCTGCCACGCTCTCCACGAGATCCTTTCTACTAAAACTAAAAGACTGATCTAAAACAAAGGTTATCAGCAATGCTATCCATACTGGTTTAGAGGTCACTAAAAGAGAAATACTGGTTAAAAATTACTTAAAAAAACACTACTGGTTAAAAGTTAGTTAAAGTCCCATAGTCTAGTTAGTGGCTTTTGGGGGGTTGGGTCCGATAGTCCGACATTTTCACGATTCCGACGTTTCGATAATTCGACAAATCACGATTCCGACGTTTCGACAATCCGACATTTTTTGTCGGGACCAACGAAACTGTTCTGTAATGCTTTATTTTTGTGCCAATAGTTCGACACATCACGATTTCGACGTTTCGATAGTCGACTTATAATGATACACGCCACACACATTTGTTGAAATCACATTCGGGTATCATTGCCTTTTGCGGACAGAGGAAGTGGTGGGGTTGTTGACAATACCAGAGAGAGAGAGAGAGACGGAGGGGGGGGGCGGGGGGGGGGGGGGGGGATTGGAATGGAGGAAGGAGGGGAGAGGGGGGGGGGGGGGAGGGGAAGGGAGGGGAGGGGGGGGGGCAGGGGAAGTGGGGTTAAATGTGGACAAGGTAGAGACAGAGAGGAGAGCGAGAGAGAGAGGGGGGGATTGGGGGGGGAGGGTGAGGGGAAACGGATGAAGGGAGAGTGAGATGAGAGAGACGGAGGAGAGAGAGAGAGAGAGAGGAGATGAGAGAGGGAGAGAGAGAGAGAGATTTTACTTTCAATATGTCAGACTAACGGGAATTATAAAGCTGGGTTGTGTGTCGGATTATGGAAACGAGTTGGAATTGTCGGAATCGGAATCGTGGGATGTCGGACCTATCGCTACTTTTTTCTTACAGTGTCGGATTATCGAAACATCTGACGTGGGGGGTGTCGGACTATCGAAACGTCGGACTACCGGGCCCAGCCCGCTTTTGGGGGCAGGGAATTGTGAAAGAAAGGTTTATAGCGGATACACCCATATGCGCGAAACGGTTCAAAAGCACGAGCTCAAGAACGTGAATTTGAATGTCGAAAAGGGCAAAAAAAAAAAAAAAAAAAAAAAAAAAAAAAAAAAGTTAGTAACGTCAAAAGCACGAACTTTCGGTTGTCACAAACATGGCCTGTCAGTACATGGTACAGATTTCACGTGCATCATTCTTCGGAAACTAAAGTGGCAGTGTGTGCAAAGTATTTTCTCTTTGTTCTCGTGTAAAACGAAAGCGGCAACCCGCAAGCAAATTTGCTATTTTATCAAGAACAAGTGTGCCTTGTAACGAGCCCAACTTCGAGATCATCAGCATCTGTGCGGATTTTGGAGAGAGTCACGCACTCCTGCGGCATTCGTAAAAGACTACCAGTAGCCACACATCGCACATACTGATCCTTGTGCACAATACACTGTGTAAGACATGTAAAAATTGGCTCTTTCCGACGCTGAAACTCGACGATTCTAGACTTAGTGCTTGTCGACGTGCTCACTCTGAGAATGTAAGAAGTTTGCACTTTTAGGATGCAGCCTGCACGGCATATATTACGGAACGCAGAACCTCTCCATGACCTTTCACTGCCCTCACTTGCCTTGAACCAGGTATCCACGGAGTGGTGGAGAGAGCTGTGGTGAGTGGAGACAGCTGTCAAAGGGAGGAAATATCCTGCGCAGCTTGCTGTTCGAATACTCAACTGTCAACTCCACAGTCAAACGCAGGCCTTGTCAAAATTTCTGGGGAAAAGAGGGAGTGTGTGTGTGTGTGGTGGTGTGTGTGTGTGGGGGGGGGGGGGGGGGGGGGAGGAAGGGGTGGGGGAGGGGGGGGGGGGAGGAAGGAAGGGGGGGGTGGTCTCGGAACAAGATCTTAATGGAATATTCAGTGACATAGTTTCTGCCTAATGTATATACGTCCCAGCACTGGTTAAAAATCCAAAGTCACGAGAAACAGAACATGACCGGGCTGTGCGAAAACGTTCGACACAAACTGATTAACGGATTCTTCACGTGCTTTTGATGATGAAAAAGCCTTGGGTTTGAGACTGCATTGTTTCCACCTGTATTTAAGTTTAGAAACATTAACGAGAATAGCTTGGATTGCTGAACTGTTTTTGAAAAGAACGTAAACGGAGATATAAAAGAAACCCCGATATTTAAAATCCCTTTTCGGTGTTGAAAGATTGAGAACTGAATCACCATCGACCAACAAAGCAGTCAGCTTTTGAGAAGTTTTCTTTCGAACCCGGAATGATTCTACCCCGCTAGAATGTATTAAAAAAAAAAAAAAAAGAAAGAAAAAAAAAAAGAAAAAAAAAGAAAAAAAGAGGAAAGAAACGCATCTACGCATTTTTTTTTTTCCGGAGAATTGTGCAAAAATGTCGAAAATGACCACATCCAAGCCTGGTTCTGGAGAATTTTACAAAATTGTAAAAAAAAAAAAAAAAAAAAAAAAAAAAAATCATTGCTTTTCGAAACCGTTTACGATTTTTTTTAAAAAATTTTTAAATCCTTACTCCTTTTTTTTTTTTAAATAAGAAATTACGAAAATGTCGAAAAAAAATCCGAGTCTTTTTCTTGAGATATTTCGAGATCGTGAAGAAATGTTCACAGTAGAGCATTATGTCTTGTAAAATTGGACGGAAATGGGGGGGGGGGGGGGGGGGGGGGGGAGGGAAACCCGTAGCATTGCATTCTTCTTGAGCAATTTGCAAAATGTCACCAAAGAAAAGGCCAGACACGAAGACTTGTTTCGTTGGTACGAATATGTTAAAAAAATGGGTTTGAAAATAAGAAGAGAGAGAGAGAGAGAAGAGAGGGCAGAGAGAGAGGGAGAGAGAGAGAGAGAGGCCAAGCATTATTCTTGTGAAACTGACGAAACTGTTTAAAAAAAAAAAAAAAATCTTTTAAGCCTTTATATAAGCATTGTTTCTCGAGAAATTAGAGGGGGTGCTCTTATTTAAGCATAGATTCTTAAGAAATCGACGAAAATGTTTTTTAAAAACGCCCATGTCTAAGCATCGACTTTCGAAAAAAAAATATGAAAAGAAAGAAAAGCCAACACCCCAAGCAATGTTTTTCACAAATGTATGAAAATATATTTAATCCCCATATATATACAAGCATAATGACAATTTTTTTTTTAAAATGTCAAAAATATCTATATTCAGACATGGATAAGCGAAAAATTACGAAAAAACGTAAAAAGAAAAAACAAAATCCGTTTCAAACTAACATTTCTAGAGGGGAAGAAAAAGTTTATTTCCAAACATTATTTCTCAAGAAATTTATGATAATGTGAAATACATATGAAAATGAATACATAAAATACATAAATGGAGAGAGAGAGAGAGAGAGAGAGAGAGATTTGAGAGAGTGAGAGAGGACGTGAGAGAGAGGAGAGAGATGAGAGAGAGAGAGAAAAATAATGATGCCTGTACCAGACATTTGTACCTCGAAATATTTACAAATAATGCCCAATGTTCAGAGGTGTATAAAAAAAAAAATTCCGAACACAATGTGTAACATACAAAAAGAAAGGAAAATCTGGATCCGCCGCCTTGCCATCCTGATCCACATCATTGAATGGAATCATCCTTGCGTCACATTCTATCACTTCACCAAGTTTCGTTAAAACTCAGTTCTGGAGTTGCTGTGTATTTCCTGCTGACAGATATTCTATCTTTCCACCAAGTTTCGTCAATATCAAATCAGGAGTTGCTGTGTATTCCTGCTGACAGAGTATTCTATCTTTCCCACCAAGTTTTCGTCAATATCAATTCAGGAGTTTGCTGTGTATTCCTGCTGACAAGATATTCTATCTTTACACCAAGTTTCGTCAATATCAATGCAGGAGTTGCTGTGTATTCCTGCTGACAGATTATCTATCTTTTCCACCAAGTTTCGTCAATATCAATGAGGAGGAGGTTGCTGTGTATTCCTGCTGACAGACAATTCATTCAGCTAACGTTAGTGGAAAACTTCAAAACCTCCAGGACGGGAGGTTGCCAAAAAGTTACTAACACCAATCTATGCTGTTGCCTGCTCATGCAGAAGTATATACAATACCACCGCAATATTTCGTCTAATATCACGAATAGTGGATAGACGTTAAATGAAAGACACACACAATACCACCATCATCAAAAATGTTCAGTAGCACCCCAGCCTGTTATCTCTTAAAATCATTTATCGAGATGGGTTCAAACTTGTCGTAGACAAACACCTCGCTGCTTATGCGATGTCTTCTCCCTTCACACATGGATTGCATAGCTTTAATGAATAAACTTCTCTCTCTCTCTCTCTCTCTAGGTCTCTCTCTCTCTCTCTCTCTCTCTCTCTCTTACTCTCTCTCTCTCTTATTCTCAGTTTCAGTTAAAACCGTCTCAGTCTGTTTGAACCATGTCAAAAGCAAAGAATAATACATCAAAATTGTGTACGTTGTGTCTATACTGACATGTCCCGTGTTACACTCCCAGTACCACTTGTTCGTCGTAGTATACAAATAGGTAATAGACCCATAACCAGTGTGCCTTACCACCGCACATGGTCGAACTGTGTCAAGAAGGACGAAGTGGTCAGGTGACAGTAGACACCTAAGGTAGTAGGGGTCGGACCTTCCCGATAATGAGAGGAGGGAGGGACGTAACCACTAGGACCTCGGTGCATCGAGTGGGCGCTACATACTCAG
>JADBJO010019949.1:27500-32261 GCA_016801955.1 Conus betulinus | reverse complement strand
GAACAGCGTGGGGGGGGGGACAATGCCATGAGGTGGTATAAAAGATCAGACAGAGAAAAAAGCTTGCCTCTTAAAACGAAACACATCGCTTTATATAGAAGGCAAGCCACTATCAGTTGAGCAAGCACACCACACCTGGACAAAACCAGTCACGTGGGCACTGTGCCCATAGCTTTTGCACTTACCTGATGGTGGGCGCAGTTTTTGAAGAGGACGTTCAATTTATCATTTTATGGGCCCTGATTTAGCCAATGGAATCTTTGCATTTTCAGGACCAAAACCCTGGTGTGTGCCACATCCTCAAAAAGAGCAAGGAATTCTGGCATTAAAAGGTTAGCCCTGATTTGGAGATTTGGTGCCTTTTGTCCTCAATGTACATTCGGCATATTGTCAAACTGTGTTTAAAGGAATATACACAGTTATCATCTTTAATACTGAACCAATATCTGACGTTGATGATTTTTTTTTGTTGAATGGAATGGATCAATACAAAACATCGATTTGGCCCAAAGGATATTGACAGGTACAACATGAAACAGCTTTTCAAAAAGCCATTAGAGTTACAACAATGGATGTAGGTACAGCTTGGAGTGTGACACACCATCTGCCACACTGGCCAATATTTTAAAGATATTCATGTGAGAGACAATAACCGGCTTCATCATCTTGGTTACTTGATGGGAGTGTTCAACCACACTCCAAACAGCAGGTCTGATGGTTAGACTTCCAAGAAGGATTCCAAGAAATTGACTTTCTGGAGCATGTGAGGAGACTGTTGAGGGAAATTGAATAAAGAACAAAAGCAGAATAACTGGATCTCCAAATGAAGGAACAAACAAATTACAAATAAACACAAACGGGTTTCGACCTATTGGGTCTTCTTCAGTCAGGACAAATAACATTCAAAACAAAGAAAAGAAAGAATGAACAGACAGTCACTTCTTAGGCGTGGGAGCAAAAGTTTGGTAAAAAAAAAACCCAAAGAATATTTTAAGCCCATTTAGACAATTCCCATGCCTTCAAAATACCTCAGAGCAGGTCATTAGTTCATATACACAGACCATAGGATCTAACCCAATTTCAGTCTGGGATTTACAGGAATCTTAGACATGGAGGGCTCTGTTCCTGTGAGGATACCTATTCACCGTTGAGTCTTCATGAGCGCAAGCAAGCGATCTCGCAAACGTTCTGTCCAGGGGTCTCAGACACAATAAATCATGCCGTATAGTCTTCAGCAGATACCGCGCCCAAGATACCTGAAGAAGAAGGGTGGGGATGGGGGAGGGATGTTGTGTGTCAGTGGTCGGAATTCACCTAGTTTCATCTGAATTGTAGTTTTCAAAAGTGTTTCTACTAGCGCCTACTACAGTTTCATCACGTCCAGTTTGTGCTAAAACGCCACTTTTTCAATGCCGAGTATCATCCCAGCTTTTTACTTTGTGACACACACCTCTATTGTTGTCGTGTAATTTGTCTTGATATTTGTTTACTTGGGGGCACACCTCTATTGTTGTCGAACTTGTAGGGTTTCAGTACCCAGTGAGCCGCTATCAAGGACATTCCCGTCACTCCTCTGCTGTTTCTGCTTAGAAGACAGCAGGGTCAGACCTGCTTCTTCTACTAGCCTTCCATTGTGCCCAAAACTGCCGGTGGTTCTGGCTGCACACCAAAAATGAGTGCGCCAAAGCCTGACTGAAGGAATCAAATATATATAGCCTGGCACAATTAGATTGTTTTGAGAATTGTGTCTGAAAAGTTGTTTTACCTTCCTTTCTTCCATGTGCCCATCAAGGTACATGCCATGTGGTTCCATGCAGACAGAGTAAAATGAAAGGAGTGGTGGGGACTATTTTGGGGAAACTACCTGGGCGCAAAGATAGGGTCACGGGTAAATGCAAAGGCCTGACATGTCGCGTCAGGTAAGGGGTAGCTCATTTATTTCTAGACTGTGAATGATTTGAATGGCATAAATCCCTGAAAATAAGTGAAATGATTGGTGCGCGTGTCTGCGCGCGCGTATGTGTGTTTGTGCGTGAGTGGCTGTGCGTGTGGTGCCCCTGCTTCGATGTCATCATTTCACAGAATTATCTTTCTGTCACTCTGACTCTGCTTTTAAGGTAGTGAGCTGTTAATCATTGAGGTATAATGATCAAATAATGTGTCTGTAGATGTTAATCCTTGTGAAATGTTCAATTGCTTATGTCTTAGAGAAATGTCACAACTCGTTTCATGTTACTCTAAAATTCTGTCCATTTTTGCCCAAGTGAAAGCTTTTGCACCCACAACAAGCAATGTCCCTTTTTGTGGAGTGTTAAATTGTTAATATCTTAGAAATGTCTTTACCTGTTTTATATATGTCTATTAAAATTTTGTCCCTTTTTTTCGAGTGATAGCTCTTGCACTTGACACAGTATCTCTGGTTGGGGATGATAAAGCGTTTCTTATCTCATCTGGTTTTAAAAGACTTTTTCACGGGTGTGACGTCAACATCGTAGCTTCCATAGAACCTCTCACTCTCTTTCCCCCTCGAGTTCAACCACACACGGTCTTTCCAGGGCCAATGTTAAAAATGTTATGTACTATGTCCGACAACCATGAACAAACGAATTACAAGACAAAAACACGATTCATTTCGACCTCCTAGGTCTTCTTGAGGTTGGGTCTTTATTTTTGTTGTCCTCTGAGTGTTGTTTATCTTGCCTGAAGAAGACCTTAGTGGTCAAACGCGTCGTGTTTTATCTTGTAAGTTTTTTTGTTTATGTTTGGGGTATATAGTTCTTTACATGATTTGTTCAGATTTCCGCCCACAGTCGCCTCACGTTGAATCTGACTTTTCAGGTCTCTCAAACTCACAAGAAACAAACAAAACAAAACAAAACAAAACAAACGTGACATCACAAAACAACTCAAAACCATCAGGAAAAAAAACTCACTATGTCATTAAACAAGAACAAAACATTGAAATACAGTTACGTCATTGGTAGTTAAACTGTTGACGAACAAGAGGGGTAACTCTTGCTCCCATGATGAAATGAACAGACGCCCATAACTCCAAACCAGTGCTGCTTACGACACCGAAATCACTTGGCAGAAATGACATTTTTGGAGTTATGGGCGGCTATTCATCATCGTGGAGAGCAAGAGTTACCGTACTTGTTTGCTGCCTCATTTCAGATTTCCTTTCATCATAAATTATTGACATCTGGGTTTTGAAGTAGGACTTGTTGAGAGCGTCAGACATTCCCCATAGATTTACACTTCAAGGTGAATGGGAAAAACAGTGGGAAATGACACAAGAATTTCCCAGTGCCACGAAACGTACGACGAAAAAAAAGACACTGCTGACTGAACAGCAAGTACTCACTATGAGAATGTGCAAATTTTTACTAACTTCCAGATAACAACAACCAAGACAAAGCAGCAGCAACAGCAGCTGTAACAACTATAAAAAGCTCGCATGTCATAAACTGCTATGAGAGACAAAACAGTTTTATATAAGATTTTCCAGAACAAAAACAAGGCGAATGGTCTCCATAAAGGCAGAAAAATAGTAGACAATACTGAACACACACACCACACACACACCACACACACACACACACACACACACACACACACACACACACACACACGGCAGGGCTACAGAAAGTGAAAGAAAAGAGGATGTACCACAGAACTTTCAGAAGGCCAAGTTCTCGAGCATTTAGGCAAATTAAGGGTAGTTTTGCTGTTGTTGAGTGCAGGTTCCTTGGGTTCTTCAAGTGTGCGAATTCAGGCATCACCAGAGGGGAATACCCCGAGTCGTTTACTGAAGGAAGGAGAGTTACTGGGAAGTGTTTTGCATGTCCAAGGGATAGTAACAAGAACATGCCAACCTGCCGGTCCTGGGTAAAGAGAGTGTCCATTTGAGCACTGGCTATTCATTCACTGGGCTGAAAGGAAGGCAATCGTGTCAGGTGACCATCACGGGTAGGCGACCATCAGCCTGCAGGCAGAGTACAGCGACCATTCAGTCGTTCTTGTTCTGAGGAATGAATGGAAGACTTCGGCCTATTGAGTGATTTGCACCTTGTTGTCTATAGGGTGTAGTAACCACTTGAAGCATCAGTCCTGGCTGGTAGAGAAGTCCAGGCTGTTAGTACAATGGGTAGCTTTGGGGAATCGAACATGAGTTTGAATAGGAGGTTATGCATTAACCACTTGATACCCAAGTCTTTGTTGGTGCCAGCAGCTGTGGTGTGTGTGTATGTGTAGGTGACTAGTGATTCCATTGGCGAAATAAAAATAACTTGGGGAGTTATTGGTACAAATCGTGTGTGATGTATGTGTGTCAGTGATTCCATTGGTTGAACCAGTTTAAACTCGAGTTCTCTCTTTCTTTGGGAATGGATATAAGATGCTCAGAAAACCAGGAAGTGTGTGACTCACTTAAGGGAGAGTGAACTCGCCCGTGTTGCTGAGGGCTCAAGAAAATACAGCGAGAAGCAGAGGTTTGCTGTCACCTCGTTTTCTCTAGGGTGGGGTCGTAGACAGTGGAGGTTGCTGTAGCCTCGGAGCCGACGACGAGAAGAATTGTCTCCCGTGTGGGGACGGTCGACAGCAAGACGTGTTAGCCTGTTGGAGCCTAGACAGGGAGCTGCCAGACAACGGTGGGGTGTTTGCAGCCAGAGAAGACCTGTGGGAGAGGCCGACAGGAGCCCTTTCCGTGGAGAGGGCGAAGTGCGGTGGAGTCCAGGAGACTCGGTGTGAGGGTGCGACTAA
>JADBJO010019949.1:20000-25000 GCA_016801955.1 Conus betulinus | reverse complement strand
GCAATACAGTGTACGTAGGAAGGACCAGCGTTCACTCAGCACCGGTGGCAAGCGATAGAGGTCAGGTGACGAGGATTCCCTAGCCAGCGGCGTGACGGGTCAAAGGCTAAAATGCTCACCTGTTCACGGCCCTCACCTGACCGCTCCGTGTCGAGTGGGCAGAGTGAAGGTGGGAGAGATGGTGGGTGAATCTTCACCGAGGGTGCCAGTTTGACCAGACGGAGACGACTTAAGCGCGTTACACGGACTTCGTTTACGGGTTTGCGTTTGGATTTGATAACGGCTTGGATTACAGACTTTCCTCGTGGCTTGTGATTCTGGATTGACCGTTTTTTTCATTAAATTCACGGGGTCTGCGCTCGTGTTGGAAAAGAAAATCAATATTTAAACACTTGAAAGAGAAAAAGGCACCGTATAATTTGCTTGCAAGAAACGCATATCACTGATGATGTTTATGGGCAATGGAAAAAAGAATGGGGCAAGGGTGAATTATTGTATAATAGTTATACATCACATACTTGTGGTTAAGTTGTTTTATTTCAGCATAATGTGGTTGATAATTGCAAGATAGTGTACAATTCAAGACAAATCTTGGCCCTTGAAATAGAACTTCAATATAAAAAGTGATCATTATGAATGCATATGCTCCAAATAATGACAATTAAAAGAATATTTTCTTTGATGAACTGGGAGATGTGATCTCTAATGTTCAGTCAGAGCACTTAGTAAAGGGGGAAGGGGGGGGGGGATTTGAACTGCGTATTAGATAACGATTCAGATATCATCTTTGGAGAAAAAAACATGCAGAGGGCACAGTGAAGAAATTCAATGATTTAAGAAAAAGCCACGACCTGTATGATACCTGGAGAGTGTTTCATCTGGATGAAAAGGAATTTACATGGCATAAAACGACTTCTTTTATAGCACGCTGATTGGATTATTTCATATCAAATGACGATTTGTTTGACAAAACAATAGACTGTAATAATTCATTCTATCCCTTTCACAGATCTCAGAGGTTGCTCCATCAAATTGAAATTCTCAAGCTTTGAGAGGGGACCTGGGCTGTGGAAGTTCAATAACTCATTGCTGAATGACTTAAACTATGCCACACAGATGAATAGTTTGATAGATGATCATATAACACACATTACGAAAACATCGATTTTCAAATGGACTGGGAAATCCTAACACTGAAGATTAGGAGTTCTACAATGATCTATGCTAAAGGTAAGAGCATCGACAGAAGAAATAAGTTAGTAGAAATACAAGGTAACTTAATGACGTAGATCTTAATATTGCAAAGAACTCTAATGATATTCATCATCCAAATTAGCGACAGCATTTAATGCAAGAATTAGAATTATTCGAAACTTATAAAGCACGTGCAGCAAAGGCAAGATCTAGAATGAAATGGATTGAAAAGGGGGACAAACACAAAAAAAATGTCTAAACTTGAAAAAATCAAGAGCAAATTCAAAGATAATAGAAGACATTTGTAATGAAAATGGTACATTAGTTACATAACAGTCAGAAATAATGAAAATGCAGTGAGACTATTATTCGAAGTTGTACAGGAAAAAGTTAAGAGCAGGAAACATGGAACAAATAGTAGATAACTTTAGATCTGATACTTCAGTGCCACAGTTTTCTGACTCTCAGAAGGATAGCTGTGAAGGCAGCTTGACAGGGAATGAACTGCTAACAGCTCTTAAAGCCCTCAAAAATGGTTCTTTGCTGGGAAGTGATGAGAGCTTACAACAGAATTTTAAAAAGTATTTTGGTGTCATATAAAAAGTTTGTTAACATCATTACTTAACTCTGCATTTGAAAAAGGGACACTTTCTCCTTCTCAAAGAAAAGCAGTCATCACATTAATTCACAAAGGCAAAGATCTACCTAGAAATGTTTAAAAAAAAACAACTGGAGACCAATTTTGTTAATGAATAACGATTATAAGCTTTGTCTAAACATTTGGCAAATCGTGTGTGTCAAGTAACCAGAGATTTAGTAAGTGAAGAGCAGGTTGGGTATATTAAGGGACGTCGAGCAGCTATGCTATTGAGACTAACTGATGATGTTATTGATCATCTAAATGTTGAAAATATTCCTGGTTTGCTTTTAAGTATTGATTATACACAAGCTTTTGATAGTATATCTAAAGGCTTTATGTTAACAGCTCTCAAAAAGAATGGGTGGGGAAGAATTCATTACATAGTTTCAAGTATCAATCGCTGATACTCGTAGTTGTGTTTTGTATAGTGGCTGGACATCGCAGTATTTTGTGGTTGAAACACAGATATCCAACAAGAATGTTTTTTTTCTCCCTTAGTGTTTGTGTTGGCTATAGAATTGCTAGCAATAAAGATGAAAAACTGTAGAAATATTAAAGGAATTGATTTAGGGGGTTCAAGAGCTACGCTTGTTAATGTAATCAAAATTGCGCTATATGCAGATGATGTTACCTTATTTTTGACAGATCAGCATGACATGGCGCAAGCATTAGGTATTCTCAATTAGTTTCCTTTCTTTTCTGGTTTGGTTATAAATAAAAGTTATTCAGCAGCTATGTGGCTAGGTAGTAAGAAAACAGTACAGACAGCTTGTATGGCTTTACGTGGGAAATTAAAGTAGATTCTGGGTATTTATTATGAGAATGATAAACCAGCATCTCTAGTTGAGGACAACTGGTTCCAAAGAGTAGAAACTATTCAGAGAATTATTCACTCCAGGGGAAAAAGAGATCTTAGTTAATGGGTAAATACATATTATTAAAACTTTTATTATTTCACAAATGGTCTATGTTATGCAAACATTTGTTATTCCTGACAAAATCTTATCAGATATAAATCGCATGCTTTTTAGATTTCTCTGGCGTAAAAAAAAAAGATTGTAATCGAAAGGCATTTGAAAAAAAAAAACGTAAAAGAAGCGTGATTTGCAGTAAGTATGAAAAAGGAGGATTAAAAATGATAGATCTCAGACAGACGCAGTCTACTTTTCTCTTGTTATGGGTTGTAAGAAAGTGTAAGGTCACAAACAATGAAAGATGGACTTTAGTTCTGAGAAAAATATTTCTACTCTTTGGTGAGAATGTCACGTGCTTTTATGCAAATACTAAAAGCGCACTCCTCAAAGGTTTAGACAAGACACATTCACATTTTTGGAAAATTACTCCGAAAACATGGCTAGATCTTAATAGACATGCAGATGTCTCACCCTTTCCCTCTTTACTGTGTGGAATAACCAATACATAAAATATCGAGGAAATGTCCTTTTCTTCCCTGACTGGATAAAGGGCAAAATACTAAATGTTAGTGACATTTACGGTCCACATGGAATGCTTTCATACCAGGACGTGGTTAACAAGATGGGAGCCTCCCCGGCAAGGATCTTAGAGTATAATGTAGTGTCAGCGGCCACATATATTTTTGATACTAGGGTTAGTGAGCAAGATAGATATGATGCAGATTTTTCAGAATTACCTCTTTTCTGTAACAAAAAGCATACATCTTGAAAGGATTCCTGTGCAACTTTGTGTTCCCTTAGTTACACAGAACCATGTGCAGCCCGTTTTTGGTCTGATAAATATGGACTGGAGTTAAATGAAAATGTATGGAACATACCCCGCTTGTTCCAAAAAGAAACCAGATTGAGAGTTTTACAATGGAAAATGTTACAAAATATATATCCGACTAATATAATGCTATACAAATGAAAGTCAGGGATAATCGAAATTGTTTATATTGCTACGATGAAACTGATTGCATTGAATGTTTCGTTTTTCACTGTCATAAGGTTGATTCCTTTTGGAAATTTGTCAGTCAACACATATTAACGGTATACAACACAAAAATCGTGTTTACTGAAGAAACTGTGCCTTTTGGAATTCTTAGACAAGAAAATATTGACAGACATATATTACTGAAAATAAACCATATTGTGATTACTGCAAAGATGTGTATAAACATTTATATAAAAAAAAATAATAATAATAATAAAAAAAAAAAAAAAAAAAAAAAAAACGAAATCTAGTCTGCCAGTTTCAGTCATATTTGAAAATCAATTATAACTGAGGAAAATATATTAAGAGATCTCATACATGCATTCACCCTTACACACGCGCGCTCGCACACACACACACACACACACACACACACACACACACACACACACACACACACACACACACACATACACACATAGTTGCAAATATATGCACGTGTTTGTGCATTTTGCGTGCGCGCGCATGTACATGCACTATAACACACACTTATACAGCGCAGTCAACACAGTTTTGGTGACATTTTTCTCATAAGAAAGTGATCCCAAGGTAAATATGCCTTTTCGTTGTCCACTCCTCTGTACTTTCTTGCACTCTTTCGTTTTCGTACGTGTAAGACTGTTACACATATGGAATGTGGAAAATGAGGGGGATCACGCATACATTCTTATCACTATGACGACATGTAACAAACAAAATCCCTTATTTCATTTAAAAGACGCCATCTTTCTCCGTCTGTCTGCCTGTCTGTCTGTCTGTCTGTCTGTCTGTCTCTCTCTCTCTCTCTCTCTCTCTGGTCTTTTTTGGGGTGGGCCATTGGGGGTGGGGGTGGAGGTGGGTGGATGTGGGGGGGTAGGGTGGGTGGTGGTGGTGGTGGTGGTGACGTGAAGAGCGCTCACGCACTTGGGTAGGGGGAGGGAGAGGGAGACGAGCAATCGGGACCAACCTCTTTTCAGGCGTATATATATATATATATATATATATATTATATACAGAATGGTTGCTTATGCATAGATTTTGCTTTGGTATTGTGTCTTTAACAGGTAACTACCATTGTTAACATATCTGAGAGAGAGGGGGGAGGGGGGAGGGTAGAGAGAGAGCGTGTGGGGGCGTATGTGTAAAACAAAATGAAAAACTGAAAATAATTAAGTCTTTTGTTTCATCTATGTTGTTTCCTTTGTATAAGCAAGACATCATCTGAGTGAGTGTGCCA
>JADBJO010019949.1:5000-12500 GCA_016801955.1 Conus betulinus | reverse complement strand
CAGACACTTTCCATTTCTCCCAATTAGCGCCTAGTTGTATCGTTCTGGGTACAATGAAAACGTATGATGCACTCTCGTAAAGATCTGTTGTAGTTGAAAGATGAAAAAACTGCTTTGTTAGGTACTTTGCCACAGATCCACTAGCTTGATTCACTACAAATAATAAACACATACAGTGATATTTCGCTGTACTTGGGCAGATATTTTTACTTGTGGTTCACCTTAGGTTTATTTTTTGAAGTGCATTTGTTATAGCTTGCTCTTTGCTTGGCTCAACAACATGTCTGTAATTGTTCAGTTTAATGAAATAGAACTTGACATTTGTATGTACTGAAGTTTGAAAATAACTTTATGAGTATAACATGCAGTAATTTTAAGTGATAACAACTTTTAGAAACTGTAAATTTTACAGCATTGAGAATGTTGCTGAAAATGTTAATGGCTGATGTATGGCCATAACGCTTTAGCGACTCTAATATTCAGGAGACAACCTAAGAGGTGTTACGAATGTCTATTAATCTGCCAAGTATGGTGACATATGCTTGTATTTGCTAAGGAAATGCCAACATCAAAAAATTCACTATGAACTCACACATGCACGCACAGGCACATAAACTCACGCAGGAACACAGGCACATAGACAAAGAGCCAAAACTGAATAAATACCCGGACTGACTTTCATACATACGGGAGTTTAAAAAAAGACACCATCACCACCATCACCACCACCACCACCAAACCCACAGCCTTCTAAGACCCTGTTACACACCCCCCATTGACGACAGTTATCAGTCATGCAGCCGGTGTGACTGATCATACTCCTCCAAAGAACTCCACCACGTCAAGCTAACAACAGGCCGCACGAACTTGTCAACACCAATTGACAAGAACTCACCAGGAGTTCAGACGTGTAGAGGAAATCACCACTGACATCATAACGAGAGAAGGGAATGAAGGGTCGCAGACTTTTAGATTTTTTTCTTTTTTATGCTGATCGAGGAGGAAGAGAATGGTGAAGGTGACCAGGCCAGCCCCACAAAACCACACAGGCATGTTTCATTTATGTAATGGATGCAGGTCTCAGAGTGTTGCTCAAATTGCCTAAGCAAATATGCAGATGTCTGTATCCTTTGGGGCCTGGTGATGCAAGGATGTATTACGAAAGGATGTGTACAGTACAGCCCTGTCATGTAGATTCTGACAGGAATGGAACTCTACAGCATCACTGTCATGATCTAGCTTCTCATCATTCAGCATTACAAAGTCTCAAATTCCGTGGCCCTTCAAGCCCTGCTCTCGTGATAACTTCAGTTGTGATTACCTCTACACACCTGTACTCTCTGAGGCTTTTTTTTTTTTATTGTGGCATCAGTTATTGGATCTCTGAAGCACCTGAATTTGTGACTTTTTTTTAACCTAAGGGCGAAATTCACCTCTTCATTTTTTGGTGCTTCACACTGTCCTCTTCACCTGAAAAAAAGGGAAATAAAAAAACTAAAACAATTTCCACAACTAGCTTTCCTTTCTTTCTTTTTTCTTCCTTTCTCCAACCAGTCTCTTACATATGATGCATAGCCTGTATGTTCTCTTACAAATGGACATATTCTTGCTGATTGTAGTGTTTTGGCATTTGATACAAACTGTCTGGGTTTGTTAATGTTCTAATGCTCCTGGGACTTTGTATAAACAGCATCAGCAAGCTCATAGGCACTGTTGTTAGGCTGACATGATGGCGTCCTGTGGAGGGAGAGGGTCACTCACTCAAGCTGAAGGACTCATAATTGTCATCAGTAGGGAGCTTAGCAGGTGTCCTCCTGGGCATATTGGATCAGAACAGACACCACTGAACACCACCAAAGTGATTCAGCAGCAGAGTAGTGTCTTCTCTAGTGGTTGTCTCCTGATGATTTGACATTGATCGCTCACTGCCACAGCTGTGATGGCGCAAATCTGACTGTGACTGTGAGTGGGAGCTGGGATGAACAGCGTGGGGGACAATGCCACTGAGGTGGTATAAAAGATCAGACAGAAAAAAAAAAAAATGCCTCTTAAACACATTGCTTTCTTTAAAAAAAAAAGGCACTGTCAAATGACCATTCCTGTCTTTACTGTTACTGTCCCATTGTTCAACACTCTTCGCTGTGAAATCGCATCAACATTTACGTTAAAGATGAGCAAGCACACACACCAGGACAATACCAGTTACGTGGGGCACTGCGCCCATAGCTTTGCACTTAGCTGATGGTGGGCGCAGTCTGAAGAGGCTGTTATTAAGTTATGTCCCTGATTTAGCCAAAGGCACTGACGTCTATCAAATCTTTGTATTTTCAGGACCAAAACCCTGGCATGTGCCACGTTTGATTCCTCAAAACAGCAAAAGGAAATCTGTCATTTGGAGATTTGGTGCCTTTAGTCCTCAATGTACATTTGGCAAATTAGCAGACGGTGTATATGTATACGCAGTCATCATCTTTGATACTGAACCAATATCTGATAATAATGATTTTGTTGTTGTTGAATGGACCAATAGAAAACATCGATGTGGCCAAAGGATATTGACAGGTACGAAGATGAAACAGCTTTTCAAACGCCATTAGAGTTACAACATTGGAATTAATTACTGTTTGGAGTGGAGACACCATCTGCCACACTGGCCGATGTTTTAATTATATTCAAATGAGAGGCAGTAACCGGCTTCATCATCTTGATTACTTGGTGCGAGTGTTCAACACACTCCAAACAGCAAGTCTGATGGTTAGACGTTCAAGAAGGATTCCAAGAAATTGGCTTTCTGGAGCATGTGAGGTGACCATAGGGGGAAATTGATACAAGAACAAAAGCAGAATAACTGAACCGCCAATAAAGGAACAAACAAATTACAAAGAAACACAACGCGTTTCGACCTATGGGGTCTTCTTCAATAAGGAAAATAACATTCAAAACAAAGAAAAGAAAGAACGAACAGATATTTACTTACCTCTTCGACATGGGAGCAAAAGTTTGCTTGAAAAAAATATTTTGAGACCATTTAGACAATTTCCATGCCTTCAAAATACCTCAGAGCAGGCCATTAGTTCACTACACAGACCATGAAATCTAACCCAACTTCAGTCTGGGAATTACAGGAATTCTTTGACAAGAGGGCTCTGTTCCTGTGATGATACATGTTCACCATTGATACATATTCACTGTTGAGTTTTTTTTCATAAGCGCAAGCAAGCGATCTCGCAAACGTTCTGTCCAGGTCTCAGACAGAATAAATCATGCCATACAGTCTTCAGCAGATACTGCGCCCAACATACCTGAAGAGGAGGGGTGGGGATGGGGGATGGATGTAGTATCAGCGATCGGAATTCACCTAGTTTCATCTGTATTGTAGTTTTAAAAGTGTTTCTACTAGCGCCTACTATAGTTTCACATCCAGTTTGTGCTAACCGCCACTTTTTCAATGCCGAGTATCATCCAGCTGTTTACTTGGTGGCACACCTCTATTGTAGGTTTGTGATTTTGTGAGCTGCTATCAGGGACATTCCCGTCACTTCTCTGTTGTTCCTTCTTAGAAGACCACAGGGTCAGACCTGCTTCTTCTACTGGCCTTCCATGGTGTCAGCAACTGCTGGTGATACTGGCCTCACACCAAAAAATGAGTGCACCAAAGTCTGACTGAAGGAGTCGAGTATTTATAGCCTGGCACAATCAGATTGTGTTGAGAATTTTCATTGTGTCTGAAAGTTGATTTACCTTCCTTCCTTCCATGTGCCCATCAAGGTACATGCCAGGTGGTCCATGCAGACAGAGTAAAATGAAAGGAGTGGGACTATTTTGGGGAAACTACCTGGCACAATGATAGGGTCACGGGTGAATGCAAAAGCTGACATGTCCCGTCAAGTAAGGGGTAGGTCATGTATTTCTAGACTGTGAATGATTTGAATGGCAGATTTCCCAAAGGTGGAGTAAGGCTGCCTTAATGGTGGGATAAAAAACGGTTTTGCAACCAAACCTCCATTCCCTTTGTAGGGTAGATGGGATTAATACTTGCCTGTCCATATAGGCAGTGTCCACAGGAGTATCTGCCTGCGTACGCAGAAGAAGAAGAAGAAGAAGAAGAAGAAGAAGAAGAAGAAATCCCTAAGTACAAGTTATATGATTTGTGTGTGTGTGTGTGTGTGTGTGTGTGTGTGTGTGTGTGTGTGTGTGTGTGTGTATGCCACTGCATCGATGTCATTATTTCACAGAATTATCTTTTTGTAACTCTAGTTCTGTTTTTACAGTAATGAGCTGTAAACGATAGAGGTATTAATATCAAAATGTTAACCCCTGTGAAATGTTGAATGGTTTATGTCTTAGAAATGTCTATCACTCGTTTCATGTATCTCTAAAATTCTGTCCATTTTGCTTAAGTGATAATTTTTCCATCCGACAAACAAATTTCCTCTTTTGTGAAATGTTCAATTCTTAATGTTTTAGAAATGTCTCTTTCGTGTTTTATATATGTCTATTAATATTCTGTCTACTTTTTCCGAGTGATAACTCTTGCACCTGATGCAGTTTCTCTGTTTGGGAGTAATAAAGCGTTTATTATCTTATCTGATTTTAAAAGACTTTAGTACCGGAGTAACGTCAACATCATGCTTCCACAGAACCTCTCACTCACTTTCCCCCTTGAGTTCAAGTTTTGATCACCAGAGCTCAGCCGATCACACACGGTCTTTCCCAGGGCTGATCTTAAAAATGTTATGTACTATGTCCGACAAACATAAACAAACGAATTACAAGACAAAAGTACGATTCAGTTAGACCTCGTAGGTCTTCTTGAGGTTCGTAATTTTTGTTGTTGTTGTTGTTGTTGTTGTTGTTGTTGTTGTCCTGAGTGTTGTTTATCTTGCCTCTAGAAGACCTCTAGAAGACCTTCGTGGGTTCGAATCCCATCAGAAGTCATGTGGGTTTTTCTGCCCCGACCGGCTCCTACCCAGAGTTGAGTTTGCTGCGGGCTCAGTTGGGAAGACTGGGACCACACAGTCGAGTTTCATCCACTTAATGGATGCGTTTCTGAGAGTGTTGCTCAAATTTCCTGACCAACACTGCAGGTGTCTGTATTTCTCGGGCCTGGTTGACGCCGGGATATATTATGAAAGGAAGCGTAGAGTACAGCCCTGTCATGTAGTCTCAGACCGAAATGGAAATCCGTAGCATCATCTTAATCATCCTCATTCTCATCGATCAGCATTAAAAAAAAAAAAGTCTCAAATTCTGTGGCCCTTCATGCCCTGCTCTCATGGTGACCTCAGTTTCGATGTCCTCTCCACGTCTGTGGCCTTGGTTTGGTTCCGTCCGGGTCACCGGTATCGGCGAGTGCATGTGCATGGAGGACTGTCGTTGGACGGACGTGGTGGCGCCCTCCGGAGGGAGAGCTCACTCACGCCGGCTCCGCGACTAAGCAATTATTGTCGTCAGTAGGGGCTTAGTAGGTGGTGTCCTGCGTATGTTAGATCAGAACAGGCGCCACTGAACACCACTGAAGTGACTCGGCAGCAGTGCAGTGTCTCCTCCGGTGGGTTGCCTCTTGACGACTTGATATTGACTGCTCCCTGTGTATTGCCGGTGCCGGGGCTGCGGCAGGGCCGGCTGGGCTGTGGCTGTGGACGGGCGGAATGAGCGGCGTGGGTGCACTGCCTCTGAGGTGGCGCAGAGGTTGGGACAGCAAAAAAAAAAAAAAAAAAAAAAAAAAAAAAAAAAAGCCAAACCATCGGGAAAAAAAACTCACTATGTTATATACAAGAACCAAACATTAAAATGCAGTTATCTCATTGGTAGTTAAACTGTTGACGCACAAGAAGGGTAACTCTTGCTCCCATGATGAAATGAACAGACGCCCATAACTCCAAACCAGTGCTACTTACGACACCGAATCGCCTGACAGAAATGACATTTTTGGAGTTATGGGCGGCTATTTATCATCACGGGAGAACAAGTTACCGTACTTGTTCGTTAATTACTGTTGACTGTTCCCTGCCACATTTCAGATTTCCATTCATCATAAACTATTGACATCTGCAGTCTGCAGGTTTTTGAAGTAGGACTTGTTGAGAGCATCAGACATTTCCCTTAGATTTACACTCCAAGATCAATGGGGGAAACAGTGGAAAATGAAACAAGAAACTTCCAGTGCCACAGAAACGTACGACAAAAAGAAGACACTGCTGAATGGACAGCAAGTGCCACTCATGACAATGTGTACGATTTTCACTAACGGCCAGATAACAACCACAATAATAACAATGACAAAGCAGCAGCAGCAGCAAAAACAACATCAGCAACAATAAAATCCTGGCATGTCCTAGATTGCTATGACAGACAAAAAAGTTTGACATAAGATTTTCCAGAACAAAAACAAGGAAAATGGTCTCCACAAAGGCAGAAAAAAATAGTAGACAATACTGAACACACACACACACACACACACACACACACACACACACACACACACACAAGCAAGCGCGCGCACACACAAACACGCACGCACGCACACACAGACGCAGGCAAGCACACACGCACGTGCGCGTGCGCGCGCGCGCGCGCGCGCGCACACACACACACACACACACACACACACACACACACACACACACACACACACACACACACACACAAGGAAACACGCACGAACTTACATTGTTCTGTGAAACACTTTTCGATGTTGTCCATTGAACAAGAACAAATAAGCAATCACTATTTTGTCCACTTTTCTTTTCTGCCAAACAAAGCCCAGAACGTTTTGCGATAATGAGACCCCATGACAAAATAAATGAAGAAATTGAATGTAGCATTGATGAAAGCAAATATTTCAATAACCCAAACTCCTGCCAAAAAGAGGTTGTGATGACTTTGACCAGAATTGAGTTCCGGGAAAAACAGGTTGCTAAAGCAAATGACAGTGAAGGGAATATTACACACAATGAAGAAAATAGAGTTTCCCACAAGGATTTTCGTCAGAGCCAATTCCTTGGCTGAGATGGAAGACGACGTTCCTGATCTCCATATCACTGCCTGACGTAATTTCATGATCGTAATTATGGTTGCTGTCGTCACCACAGCCATTTCTGCAGCAGGCAGACCCAAACCAAAGATGGAGCCATGGAGACGATTGATGAATTGTTTGTTGTTGTTTGTAAAACGATCCGTCAATTAATGTCGTGATCACCACCCCTGAAAGAGGGTCATAAAAACATCCTATGTGATATCTATACACTACGATGAAATATAAACATGCTATGACGACACTGATGACAATGATGATGGCCGCCATAGTTTGAGTATGGAGGAGAGTTTGGAATCTGAGCGGATTGATGACACAAAGGCATCTTTCCATGGCAATAATTGCAGACAAATGCGAGAAATGTGGTCAGAGGCTTTGAACACGAGGAGGTTGTGATTGGCCAGAAAAGTAACGAGGGGACCGAACCTCTCTTTGGTGGTGAATTGCAGATACAGTTGCTCTCA
>JADBJO010019948.1:0-32267 GCA_016801955.1 Conus betulinus | reverse complement strand
TTCTGCTATCTGTGAAGTTCTGGAACTGTGCCACAAATTTTTTCTTTCCTTTTAATCTCTTTTCTCCTTCTCTTTCTTGTCTCTACTTTCATATCTCTGCCTTTCCAGTCAATTTCCGTTCAAGCAGGTTTTTATGATTAAATCCCTGATGCGATGCTTTGTCTGGGCCAGGCAAGTATCGGTATAATTTGAAAAGCTTGTTTTTATTATCTAAGCTGTATCTGACTTGTACACCTAGTGAACCGCAGTTATGTTCATGTTATCAGCTTGATAGTGTTTATATCCTAGATCCTTTCGTCTGAAACTGCATGGATTCGAGAGCACCTGATCTGACTACCGTACATTCCCCAGCATTTCTGAGTAATTTCTTTCTGTTAGAACACGATGCATATTCTGAGACATGTTTTTAATTTGCTCCGTTAGGGAAATAAATACAGAATAGTTTCAAGGCACAATTTCAATCAGTGTTTTTAAAGCTTTGTATTTCACATAGCTTTCCCATTGCCGATGGACTGAAGTGACAAGTGTAATGTATGTATCCAGTAGAAGAATGGCATGCCAGTTTAAGGGACTTTGGCTCCAAGTCCCTGCAGTGAATGTTACTTGGGTGAGTGAGAGTGTGGCATCGAATGCAGCACAGTATCATCCCATGGCTGCCCCAGAGAGTGCTGTCCCTTGGTTCGACTCCTTGGGAAGACCATCCAAGGCTGAACGGCTGCACACACAAACATACCGGTAACATCGTGTGTGTGTGTGTGTGTGTGTGTGTGTGTGTGTGTGTTTGTGCGTGTTTGTGCGTGTTTGTGCGTGTGAGTGACATATCCTTTACCATCAAGTCGGTCAGCAGTCATCTCACATCAGTTTTCTGAAGCAAAGAACTGGGTCCGTCAGTATAGACGTGGATCGTGGTTATTTTTAATGAGGTCTGCGGAGAAACTATCTCTGTCTCTTTCGGCAGGCTGTATCTGCTGCACATCGGCCAGGGTCTTCATGTTGATGGCTGTCACCAAGCAGAGACAAACACAGATAGGCAGAGGTGAAAGGAGGGATGCTGCCAGCCATTTCATCCCTGCATTGTTTTGTAAGTTTGGTACTGAATCCCTGTGTTCAACTCTTCTGCGAACAAAATGGATGGAGGCAGGATGGGTCGGAGGCATGAATAGGACATGGTAGGAGAGTCTGTAGAGGAGAATTTTTTTTATGAAAAGTTGTCAAAAATCTTACAGCAGTCAAAACAGGTTCTTCCTATGGAAACGGTCGATTACTTGATTCCCAAATCAGTTGGTTGAACCCAGGTATATGGTAAAGACTTTTAATATTCCCGCAAAAGAATGATGCCCAAGTGTCAGAGTGTTCGTTACCTGTAGAGATTCAGCTAGAAATCCATGTAACGCAACAAGCTTACAGAGGGATGAAGATCAATTTTCATTTACATTCCAGGTCAGCGCACATATACGCTGTCTGAAACTGCTTAAGTTTGGTTCCAGGAAAGCCCACACACGCCAAAGCTCTCACAAGTAGGGTGTTTGTTTCGTTTGTAAATTCAGAAGGTCAACAGTGATCCAGTTTCTGGACTCGTTACTGTTGGAGATCAAAATGTTCTTGAGCAATACGACAATGGTGAATGTCAGGGTCTAATACATTCAACAGTGCACTATAATCAGTTCAGTGTAGTTAGGTTTCTGGTCAAACTTGACAACATCATGGTTAGTATAGATCACGGCTGTTTGAACCAGGTCTGCTTGTATGCTGTGTGTATAGCTCGTATGTATGCGGTGCGTATTCCTGGTATTCATACAGTATGTATATATCTTGTCTGTAAGCAGTATGCGTAGCTTGTATGTATGCAGTATAAAGTTATCGGCGTCAGTGTGTGGATACAAAAATGGTAATGATGGTGTTACAGTTGTTTTGATTGTTTGGCAAACGCATTTGTGCTATGTGTTATTCCCTTTTGAAAATGCGAGTGATGTTTTGCACTTGTATTCTGGGATTGCTACTCTGGTCTTGTGTCAGAAATAAACATTGTGTGCATCATCAATAACTCAGCAGTTCGTACATACTTAGAACTTTGTGTCAAAAATGCACCGGCACATTGGGATAGTTTTAATATTTTGCTCATAACCTTAGACAAGTAGAATTTGAGCATACAACAATGATCCCATTTTTCTTCCCCCTCTTCATTCAACTCTTCTGTTTGTTGTAAAGAAACAAAGAAAGAATTTGAAAGTAGAAAGGCAGAGGAAGAAGAAATGACAATGGTTATATGTGATGATATAATTATGTACTTTAAAAAAAAATGTTTAATCTGTCTAAAACTTATAATTTTGAACTTCTCGTACACCGGGCTGAACTTCGGATATGTTATACTATGTACTTCACTGTATATACTGTTCTTTCCATGAAAATGCATATTATAATGTGTATTCCTGTATGTACATAAAACTGAGAAAATGCTGTGCATATTACCAGAAACTGATTGACATCAAAAACATATCTGTTACAAATTGATTTCACTGATTTTCATTGTTGTATGAATTTCCATGACAATGAACAAAATGACAATGTTTGATTTTAAAATGTGATGAATGGTCTAGCAAGAAACTGTGGCTTTGCTCATGATAATTTATTTGCCATTTTTCACATTGAGTGTACTTAAACCTTGTCTGCCTTACAGGTTTCCAGGAGCAGGCAATCCTCACATTTCCGCGTCATTTTTTTTTTCACTGCTTTGGGGAGCCTCTAAAATTGGAACACTAGAACAAAAAAAGCTTGGCTGAAAACTTGCACTCAGAAACGCACATACTGTCGTAGATCTTTTTGCACAGGAACTTCCTTTCCAACACGTATGGGATCTTCAGAGTATGTGTGGCAAATGGTACATACACAGGATCACTCTGTATATTTGGCAGGGATACACATACAGGGTCTCTGTAAGTTGGCAGAGGTTACACACACAGGATCTCTGTAAGTTTGACAGAGGTTACACACACAGGATCTCTCTGTAAGTTGGGTAGTAGAGGTTACACAAATAGGATTTCTGCGTAAGTTTGGCAAAGGTTACTCACAAACCATCACTCTGTAAGTTTGGCAAAGGATACACACACAGAATATCTCTTTACAAGGTTTCACTCAGGATATTGTTTTGAATTTAATGAGCTATACACACGGAAGATCTCTCTGTAAGTTTGGCACGGGTTACATAAACAGGGTCTGTCTGTAAGATTAGCATAAGTTTTACACACAGAATTCTCTGTATATTTGGCAAAGTTTACACAAATAGGATTTATCTGTGGGTTTTGCAAAGCTGACGCTTAGGATCTCTGTAATTTTGGTAGAGGACACACACACACACACACACACACACACACACACACACACACACACACACACACACACACACACACACACACACGATCTCTCTGTGAGTTTGGGAAAGATTACATGCATAGGGTTTCTCTGTTAAAAGAAATGGACAAAGGGCACACACGTATGATTTCTCTGTAAGTTTGGCAAAGTATATACAAACAGAATTTCTCTGTAAGGCTAGCAAAAGTTACGCGCACAGAAATTCTTTGTGAGTGTGGCAAAGATTACAAGCATGGGATTTCTCGAAAACATTGTCAAAGAGTACCGACATCGAATTTCTCAGTAAGCTTGACAAAAGTTACACAAATCGGATTTCTCTGTAAGTTTGGCAAAGGTTACAAGTACGAGAGATTTCTCGAAAACCATGGCAATGAGTGTTCACGCCGAATTCCTCTTTAAGCTTGAAAAAAGTTACACAAATAGGATTGCTCTGTAAGTGTGGCAAAGGTTATACACATGGAATTTCGCTCTACGTTTTGCAAAGGTTACACACACAGGATTTCTCTGCAAGTTTGGCAAAGGTTTCACGTATAGGATTTCTCTGCAAGTTTGGCAAAGGTTTCACGTATAGGATTTCTCTGCAAGTTTGGCAAAGGTTTCACGCGTAGGGTTTCTCGGCAAACTTGGCAAAGGTTTCACGCGGAGGATTTCTTGGCAAGTTTGGCAAAGGTTTCACATGTAGGATTTCTCGGCAAGGTTTCACATGTAGGATTTCTCGGCAAGCTTGGCAAAGGTTTCACCTGTAGGATTTCTCTGCAAGTTTGGCAAAGGTTTCACGCAGAGGATTTCTCTGCAAGTTTGGCAAAGGTTTCACGCGGAGGATTTCTCGGCAAGTTTGGCAAAGGTTTCACGTATAGGATTTCTCTGCAAGTTTGGCAAAGGTTTCACGTATAGGATTTCACTGCAAGTTTGGCAAAGGTTTCACGCGGAGGATTTCTCTGCAAAGTTTGGCAAAGGTTTCACGTATAGGATTTCTCTGCAAGTTTGGCAAAAGTTTCACGTATAAGCTTTCTCTGCAAGCCTGGGAAAGGTTACAAATGTAGGTTCTCAGTAAATTTGGCAATTTTGAAAATATAGGAAATGTGTGTAAGTTTGGCAAAGGTTAAAAAAAGGATCTGCCTGCAAGTTAGGTTAACGTTAAACAGTTGGATCTTTCAAAGTTTGGGTTATATTACACAATGTAAAAACAAATGGGCGAAGTTGACAATATAATCAAATCTCTTTGTTGGTGAAGTGAATTTTCATTCTTGTGCATTCATATCTCTGCACGTTGTGAGTTTGTTCGTTTGTTTCTTTGTTTAAGCACAGAGAGGATCTCGCATATGTTTTCCCCTATCATTGTAGTCATGGCCACTTTGCCATTGCAGATGGTTCTTTTCAAAACACACACGCATGTACATAAACACTCATGCACGCGCATTCTCACGCACACATGCGCATTCACATACACACACGCGCACACACACGCATACACTTATGCACGCGCATTCTCACGCACACATGCGCATTCACATACACACACACACACACACACGCACGCACGCACGCTCGCACACACACACACACACACACACACACACACACACACACACACACACACACGCGCGCGCGCGCGCACACACACACACACATTTATACATACACAGAGGATCATCCCTCACCAAGCTGAAAGCCCTGAATAGTGCCCACACCTCAATTCATTACATCAATAAAAACCAGATATTTGCATATTCAATCACAGGGACCTCCTCTGAAAGATCACGGTCCATAGTTCTCTACATCCACAAAAAAGAGACAAAAATGTAGGGTAATTTTGAATGTCCGGTCAATGAGATAGTGAGAGAGGGTGTAGCTTTGATGATGTTTTTTTTCCTACACAAGTTATCAGACATCTTAGCATCTGTTTTGCTGTTTATAACACATGTATTGTTATTAAACAGAGACTGAATTATTTACTGTTTTTTTTTTTTAACTGATTAGTATACATGTATGACGTTTGGGTGTTAGCATGGGTCTTTAATACTTAACAATATATAAACAATGATCTGTTTTATATGTGCGTTGCATATCATTAGATGTACGCTATGTTAGCTTAATCCCTAAGTGGAAGAGTGCATTGACATAAATTGCAACTTATGTACCTTCACCGTCATCAAATTGATACTTTGTTCACTGTCGCTGCTACATACTGAGTGATGGGAATGTGAGAGTATGACTCGCCCAAACTCTCTCTCTCTCTCTCTTACACACACACACACACACACACACACACACACACACACACACACACACACACACACACCACCACCACACCACACACACACACCACACCATACCATACCACTCCACACCGCAAACACTCACATGCCAACACTGCCACTCCCCCCTTCCCCGACACGCATTTTCACATACGCACACGCGCGCGCGCGTACACACACGCACACGCACACGCACACACACACACACACACAAGGGAAGTATGAAGCGGTACGCGGGGACAGGGAAGCAACGTGAAAACTGCTTTAGAAGCATTATTGTTTCATTTCTATGCAAATGGGAGCCTTCCCACTGATCTACGATAGACGTCAATGAAGTGTGAGAGTGTGTGCTCGGCAGCTGTCACTTTCTCCCCAGCTGTTGACGTAATGTACATCGCATGTCTGGTCCACAAGTTAAGACAGACTTAATCGATGGTGGTAGTGATGTGCGGGCGAGAGAGTAGGGAATGACGACAGGAACAAGTGGAGAGAGAGAGAGAGAGAGAGAGAGAGAGAGCGAGCGTGCGACGTGTGTGTGCCTCCGGAAGTGGGGAAAGGGGTGGGAGCATGAAGACAGAAGTCAGCGGAGAAGGTTGTTCTGTTGGTGGATGAAAACATGTGTGTTTTGCGGTTTGTTCTCCGCTAATGTGGTTCGAGAAAACCGCAGCCCGGAGCGGACCTCCGAGGTCGGCTGGACTATAAATACCATGACTTAGTGGGAGAGTAGGTGGGTTCTGTGTTTTTCGTTTCCGAAGAAGTGTAACTAAAGGAAACCGTGATCGTTAAAATGACTTATTTTCCGCCAGTTTGTGCGCGCGCGCACACACACACACACACACACACACACACACACATACACCACACCACACCACACCACACCACACCACACCACACCACACACAGACACTGTCGGCTAATCTGAAAATTAAAAGCAGCATAATTATAATGGTGCCTTAATATGTGTAAAAAATGATAACTATTCATAGACCTATGTTGTCATCATTTTGTAATTGTGCCTTGATGTAAGAGTAAAACAGCTTTTCCCCATTCCTTTCCTGTGTTGATTTTAGCAAATCTGTTAATTTAATGTGATGCCATTGTATATATATAAACATATCTATAATCAGGTAAACACAATGTAAAGCAGCACACTGGTTAATCGAATACATTCTTTAATAAGCTGAACATATCTTGCGCAAAAGCTGTAAAACAACTGCTGTAACACATGTTGGGTTTTCACTATTTGGCAAAACATTGTATGACTTACGTTTCCGTTATCTCCATTATTGTTAGCCTATTCTGCTTTATTTATGGCTATAGGCAGCAGTGCTTAGCCATTATTAAGCTCATCATCATCATTCAAATGCTATAATGACTGTGGAAATAAAATCTAATATTTTTAACTTCTTTTCTGTGTCTGTGCCAGAATGTGTGTGTGTGTGTGTGTGTGTGTGTGTGTGTGTGTGTGTGTGTGTGTGTGTGTGTGCAGAATTCTTTATCATTAGAAATGCGAATGTTTGCCTGTGCATACCAAGATATTTCATTCGCGGAGAGGACGTGTATACCTGGAGAAAAAAAAGCTGTCAGAAGACAGACGTTTAGTTTGTCAGTAATCTCTCACATGCCTCTGTCCTCAGTCAAAACAACACGACAGACATTTGGGTGTCAGTGATCTCCCCCTCTTTCTGTCAGTCATATCAACAGGACAGGTATTTAGGTCATGTATGATCTGTCCATGTCTCTGTAAGTCATGTCAACAGGACAGGTATTTAGGTCATGTATGATCTGTCCATGTGTCTGTCAGTCATGTCAACAGGACAGGTATTTAGGTCATGTATGATCTGTCCATGTCTCTGTCAGTCATATCAACAGGACAGGTACTTAGGTCATGTATGATCTGTCCATGTCTCTGTCAGTCATATCAACAGGACAGGTATTTAGGTCATGTATGATCTGTCCATGTCTCTGTCAGTCATATCAACAGGACAGGTATTTAGGTCATGTATGAACTGTCCATGTGTCTGTCAGTCATGTCAACAGAACAGATATTCAGGTGGTCAGTGATCTCCAACTGTCACTGTCGGTCGTATCAACAGAACAGATGTTTAAGTCATAGGTGACCTCTCCTTATCTCTGTCAGTCATATGAACAGCACAGCAACTTAGGTCATCAATGAACTCCCCATGTCTCGGTCAGTCATATCAACAGATGTTTTGGTCATCAGTGATCTGCCCATGTCTCTGCCAGTAATATCAACAGGATACATAGTTCGGTCATCAATGAGCTGCCCATGCCTCTGCCAGTAATATCAACAGGACATATAGTTCAGTCATCAATGAACTCCCCATGTCTCTGTCAGTAATATCAGCAAGATACATAGTTCGGTCATCAATGAGCTGCCCATGTCTCTGTCAGTCCATACCAATAGAACAGATATCTCTGTCGGTCATAATTATTATTAAGGGGACAGACATTCAGGTCGTCACCAGGGCAGAGGGTTGTGTGAAGTCCAGTCTCTTACGTTGTTCATCGAGGACTATGCCCAACTCTCTCAGCATCTGCCCTCTACTGTTCCCGACAGAACGTATGAGTCAGAGAGTTGTGGCCGGAGACATGTCTGTACCAGTGAGTTCGGAACGACAACGAAAAGATCTGCTCTTTAGGCCGGTTTTCCACTTCACTTGACATCGAAGAATGTTGTACAGGCTACCTTATTTCTGTTGATAATCTCAACCACTAACCATTGATTTAACTTCATTTTGACATCAAAGAATGGAGTGTGTGGTACTTCATTCCTGACGTAAAATACTGCCCACTTCTGATTTCCTCATGAAAAAAAAAACAAACTAGAGTAACGTACGTCACCTTATTGCTGGTGGGTAATGTTGGCCGCTTACTTTGGATTTTATTATCTTTTGATAGCAAACAACAGTGTGAATGTTACTTCATTTCTGACGGAGAATGCCTGTCGCTGTCAAACTGATGCCTGTGTCTAGGCCTGTTAATCGTCTTCTTCTAGGGTTAGTTCTTCCCTTTCTGGGTCTTCTGAAGTGCCTGCGCACGCGCGCACACACACACACACACACACACACACACACACACACACACACACACGAGCTCAAAAGAATTATATAAACCGAAAACATCCTGACACACGTAGAATTACTGACGAAAACCGGACACAACCTTCTGACATGGGTACCATAGTGAGAACAGGATAATGACATCTGAGGACAGGAAACTACAGTCTGATGTTAATGCAATGCTGAAGACAGGAAATACTTTATGTTTTGACATTAATACAATAGTGAGGATAGGAAATACGTTACTTCCTGACATAAACACAGTGGTGGGGACAGGCAACGATGTAAACCCTGACATTTAAACAATGGTATGGACAGGAAACCATTTACATACTGACGTAAGTGCCGCAATGCTAAGGGCAGGAAATAGTTCACATGCTAATTAAATGGCAAGGATAGGAAAGAATTAACATTCTGATATGAATATAATAACAACAGGAAAAATACATATCCTGACATGAATGCTATAGCAAGGACAAGAAATTAATGTACACGCTGACATCATGCAATGGTGAAGTCAGGACACGATTCATCTTTGACATAATTACTATGGTCAGGACAGGAAATCAATTATATTCTGAAATAAATACAACGATAAGGAAAAAATTCAATTTACATTCTGACATAATATAATGGCGAGGGCAGAAAACAATATACACTTTGATATAAACGCAATAATGATGACACAGAATAATTTATATTCTGACATGAATACTATGGTTAGAACAGGAAACGATTTACCTACTGACATAATCATAACAGTCAGATTGGGGAATCAATTACATTCTGAAACAAATACAATGATAAGGAAGAAATTTTTTCATTTACATTCTGACTTAAATATGATGGTGAGGGCAGAAAACAATATACATTACGATATAATCGCAAAAATGAGGACAGGGAATAATCTATATTCTGATTGAAGATTTAAATCTGCTGTAATCACTGATCCGCACAGATTCCTTGACTGATACTGATTGGACATGGATTCTCCACAATAAACGCTGTTGATGTGCAGTTTTCTGTGTAACCCATCTTCATCCACACTTGGTTGTAGGCTGAATCAGTATGCTACGGCTTAACTCTTTCACAATGTCGACTGGAAAACCACCATAGTCTTTATTTGAAAGTATGAAAGTTTATGAATGTGTGAATACTTACACCCTGCTCCGCTGACCACTATTCAACAAAAGAGCATTTAAAACGCAATAATTCTGACGTTCATAATGTGTGTGTGTGTGTGTGTGTGTGTGTGTGTGTGTGTGTGCGTGCGTGCGTGCTTGCGTGCGTGCGCGCGCGCTCGCGTGTGCATGTGCTTGCATGCGTGCGTGCATGCGTGAATGCGCGTGTGTGTGTGCCCGCTCACGCGCGTTTGTCAAATCTGAGAAGAAAAAAAAAATCCAGTACAGTTTGCCTACAAATTTTGTAACGAAGCTTGTGCTTACACAAAAGTGGTTTCCTGTTCTCACCGTCAAAATGTACATTGTTTTCTGTCTTTATCGTTGTATAGATGTCAGGTGATTTTTTTTCTCCCTGTCCTCACCATTGTTTCCTGTCCTTACCATTGTATATAAGTCAATGAACATGGCTTCCTGTCCTCACCGTGGTATTCATGCCAGAATGTAAATTTTTTCTGTCCTTACCATTGTATATATTTATATCAGGGTGTAAATTCTTTCCTGTCCCACCATTGTATTTATACCTTCTGCTCTGAAAATAACAGGACAACTGAGGAGACACGGCTATCCAGACCAAAGGCACCCAGCTGGAAGACGTGGCTGTCATTGGATCATCAAAAGAAATATCATCGAGTCACCAAAATGACATGAAACCTACCTGTGATTGACATTTGACGAGAATTGCTTTGAGTCTGTCATTGGTGGGTTGAGAACTCATACAAGACTGGATGCGAGCAAGCTTCGGCACGATTTTGCTACCAGTGCATTTCTCTCTCTTGCTTGAGACTTGTCACGATGGCCACTTGATCATTTTACGCTGAATAAATGACCAATTAAAAATCCACCACGAAATGAAATGCCACATCCCTCCAATCCAGTTTCAACCGCAGTTAGGTCATTCAAATATCGCAGGCTCAGGCCGAATTACTTCTCGTCATCCATTGGCTTGCCAGTAAAACATCTGAGAGTTCAGCGGCCAGAAACACCACGTATGGCATGCAAGTTCTACCGTACACTCGTTTTCAAATACAACCGTTACTTTCCCTTTTTTTTTTAATCAGGGTGGAAACATCTCTGCCCAACGTTATCTTTTTTTTTCACAAAGTGTTTTTATACAAATGTACAGTGCTAGTCATCATTAGCCGGCAAAGAGTGTCCAGACTGTCCTCACTGCCTGACAGCATCTTTACCAGCAGAAGTGTCCGCACGGTTCAGTCTTTTGCTGGAACTTTTCTCCCTGTAGGACATTTTGTTTCTCTGATTCGACAAACGCGCGCGAGCGGGGGGGCTCACACACACACACACACACACACACACACACACACACACACACACACACACACACACAACACACACACACACACACACACACACACACACACACACACACTCAGTGGTAGATGAGCGATCCCTTTCAGCCCACGCACGCACGCACACAAACACACACACACACACCTCAGTGGAAGATGAGAAATTCCTTACTTCTCCCCCGCTGGGAATGTGAAGGCCGCAGCTTGCAACATGAGACCCTCCGCCTTCAGTTATCACCCCCCCCCCCCCCCCCGCCCCCTTTCCATTTCCATGGGTTGCCTAGAAGAGTGTTTTGTGAAGATATTTGTCCGTTCAGGCTGGCGCCCCACCCCCTCTTCTTCCCACCCTTCCCCTTGCAATAGGCCTACATCTTCAACACCTTGAGATGCCTACCCACCCAGAAGTTGCTGGTTCGAATCCCGGTAGCGTCAGGAAAAAAAAAAACCCAAAAACTCTCAGTGACAGCCTAGGGGCAAGTCATGACCTGTTTGCGGCCTTGCCCCGTTAGAGTGTAAGCAGCTGAGGGACGAAACACTTACCTTAGTTTTATTGTTTTCTTCTCGGAACCCTCCGACTTGCTTTTAGGCTATTCCTAGAGTTTCTTCTCACAGACTGACTGACTGATCAGCTGACTCACCGCCGTCTTCTCTCCCATTACTCAGTATGACATCCGTAGTTGACAGTTTTTCTCAGTAAGACATCCTTAGTTGACAGTTTTTCCAAAGGTTTTAAAGGAATGGATGAGATTGAGACTGGTCGGTTGTTTGCATGGTCTGAGTTGTCACTTGCATATATATGTACACACACACACACACACACACACACACACACACACACACACACACGCCCGCGTGTGTGTGTCTGTGTGTGTCTGTGTATAGGCTATATATATATATATATATATTGAATTATAAACAAAAGCTTGCTCTTATGTCTCAGATTGTAGAAATATATATATATATATATATATAAACAAAACAAAACATACACACAAATGTGTATACATTACATATATATATATATATATATATATATATATATATATATATATATAAATTACATATATACAATGATAAAGGCAAGAAACTTGTGCGCGCGCGCGCCCTGTGTGTGTGTGTGTGTGTGTGTGTGTGTGTGTGTGTGTGTGTGTGTGTGTGTGTGTGTGTGTGTGTGTAAACAAAACAAAGACAACCCCCCCAAAAAACACACACACACACACACACACACACACACACACACATATGATTTTTGACATACTGGAAATGAATCTTAAATGTTAGCGAACCGAAAGAAGAAGAAGAAAAAAAAACGTGGACAATCACAAGACAAAACACGACGCATTTCGACCTCTTAGGTCTTCTTCAGGCAAGATACAAAACAATTACTACAATGAAAATGAACGAGCAATCACTTATCTTCAATCACTTCAGCGCAAGATTGGCACTGAAAAAGCATCAACACCCATTTCTTCTCTGTAGGTATTCAAGTCAATGAAATGATTTTTGTAAATGTACAGGTTTAAGATTGTGTTGACGTGTTCATCATTTCTGAGGCGAAGAGAACGTTGCTGTCTGTACGACCTACCTCATGGGTTCCTGATTGTTCTAGATGCATTTGGTTGTGATAAACCTCGCATACGCCTTGTGCTGTCATGGATGGGATGTCGAGTTCACTTACGTGTTTTGTTCTCTGTCAAATCGTATCAGTTTTTGAACTGAGATCCTGGGGTCTCGAATAATCGTTTTTGGCAACTCAAACACTTACAGAGAAGAAATGGGTGTTGATGCGTTTTTAACAGAAATGGCTTTGATCACAGCTGATTTTGGTGAAGTTTGATTAGTAGTGAACAAACAAGTTATAGTTTGCTAAACCGGTTTGGGGTTTGGTCTGAAGTCACCATAATTTTAACTTTTTCGCCTGCGCTCTTATAAGTTTATCGTATTTCTAATTATCAAATTTTTGGTCTTTTCTTCGTCACTGCCACCTAACGCCATCCCAGCCGGAGTCACTGTACGACCACCTCTAATTTGTTCAAGTGACAAGATGGGAAAGAGGGCACCTGAATTACGTTGCCTGTCTGCGTGAATTGTTTCCCTTATATGGACGGTGGCGCTTAATCCTGTTTACAACATGGATCCGGAAACGAGCTACGGAATTTCCATAGTCCATGAGTCGACGTAATTGCACTGATTTGCGGATGTATATTCAGAAACGTATTTCTATTGCAATGTGATCAAAGTAAACAGGTAATAGTCTGTTTTTTTGTGCAACATTAATCAAACAATGAATAAGAAGAAAGCCAAAGCTTTTTTTATTTTATTTATTTTTTTTTTGCCTGCCGCAACACGCTGCCCTGGAGTTGAATGAACTCTGGGGGTATTCGGTTGGAGTGTTGAGGCTATTTGATTTTGAGATCCTCTGCCATCTTTTTGTTGCCCCTAATAAGACCAGTTTTTCTTTTCATCTTACGCCTATGCGCACACAGGTCAATAATAGTCAAAAATGACGGCTGCCGATGTTGAACTTGTCAACGATCGACTGAAGTGCTCAGCGAATTATTCACATCATAAATCGTCGGATTCATCGTTCATCAGAATCACTAGGCCGAGAAGTCGAGAAAGTGTAGAAGAATAATACATAGGAGATGGTGAGTTAACTTTGAAAAAGAATTCTAAAAAATGAAAGAATACAGACTTTCCCACTCTTCAAATCGGGGGCATTAAAGGAGTGGTCATTGATGTCGGGGAAAATAGGGCTCGCAAGACTAAAGAAAACCCCTAACTATGAATGGTAAAGGGTACTATCTGACAGGGCTCAAAATCCTTATTCGTCAGATTGTCTATGACGATTGAATCATGTAGTAAACAAGTGGAAACACAGTCTTTCTGTGTGTGTGTGTGTGTGTGTGTGTGTGTGAGAGAGAGAGAGAGAGAGAGAGAGAGAGAGAGAGACGGGACAGCTGAGAATGAAGTTTCAGTGCAGACCAATCGCGTTCCTACCATTCACTTTTCATAAGTAGATATGAAGTGGATTTATTTCAGAATATTGTGTGTGGAAAAGGGAGGGAGAAAAAGAGACAGAGAGCAGGACAGGGATTTTTTTCCCATTTTAATTCAGTCCAGGAATGTGTTATTGATTGAAACATGACAGTTTTTTTTTTTTTTTTTTTTTTAACTCATTTTTATACACTCTGGAACACAGTAGAAAAATGCGTTAGCTAGAACACAGAAGGAAACTTTTCTGTTTTTACCCTAGTAAACAAGTAAATTCTATTATATCATTTTTTTTTCTCTGTTAGGCCTCAGTTACACCTGTGCGAAACATTCAGTTATTGAACGTTTGATTTATCATTTCACCACAGATAGTTACCTTAGTTTTATCAACCATGTTTTTTTCTTTGAGAGGGGCTGGGGGTAAGAGGGTGGAGGGATGTGGGGAACGGGAGGGGAAACAAGTACAAATTGAGGGATCAAGTAGATTTTCTCAATCTGTCCTGCATGACCCATGTCACTTGAAACTAAAATATTCTGTGGGTCTGTTTTGAGTAACCATACTGACCTTGGGAAGATTTCTTTTTGTAAGCCCCTAACCTTTTTTCCTTGAAACTAGTGCTTTTTCTGTGAGAAAACAAGATCAGTCAGGTTGTAGAAAGTATTGAGAACTCTCACAGAATTGCCCACATGTTGGAATAATGATGTGTATGCCATTATATTTAGATAAAATCAGCTTCAGTCTTCTGATGGGAAGCAGTGCGTTTTACAAAAATGGGTAGGAAAGGAAAAACAGTGACTGAGTGAGTGTACACACACATACATGTATAAGTTTTGATTCACATTTTGGGTCTTAAGAAAACGACAGGACAGGTATGTGTAGTTGCTCCTCTTATTAAAATTGTGCATAGGCAGTGCAAAGATATGAATTCCTAGCTATTGTTTGCCCATTCATATCATTTTTCAGTTATTGTTGTTTATTGAAATGTTTTGAAATGTGACTAGAAAACCATATTGTCTGTACATTTTAAAAATCTGAATAGAGAACCACATTAGCAGCAACTCACCCATGTAAATAATTATGTAAGAGCACACACATTCCAGCCTATATTTATTTCATTAAGGATGAGAACACCCAGTTGTGGCTTATATGTTTACACAAGACACATCAAGGCTGTAAAATTCCACAGTTCAGTGGTTTTGAAAAAATATTCCTCCGAAAATATACTGGGGATAAAAAAAGAAATAAGTTAGTATCTTTCTTTACAGTGGTGCATTTCTATTAGTTGTTCAAATCATGATAAGGAAATGCCACTTGAGCTAATAAATTACAAGTTGACAGCTTCTGGGGAACTGTGCCCCTTGATGCCCACAGGGGTGCTGCCCAGTGATCCCATCAAGGAAGAATGTACAACCCCCCCCCCCCCCCCCCCCCCCCCCCCCATGGCCTCCAGTGCGACAACTTTCTTTTTCTTTTCTTTTTTTTTTTTTAGTCTTTTTAGTTACTACCTGCTGTCTCAGGGATCATACAGTCCTGGAAAGATCTGTGGTTTCCTGCTGTCTTCGTCAGCATCATGTTCACCTGATAAAGGAAAAGAAGAGCATGGCCAGTGCTCACAACTATACAGACTGTGCCATTATATAAAACATGTACATGTATGTATTGTTGAAAGGATGGATGTACATTGGTATTTTGCCAAATTTGCTACTATAGTATTGTAGATCTGGTATAGGTGGAAGTGTTGAGCCCAACACAACCCTATGGATTCTTTGCGCTTTGTCAGTATCCATGAAGTTAGCCCAATAACTGTCTTTGGCAAAGAATGAAAATCTTATAAATTTGATGACCATCCTCTATTTGTGTATCATGACTTGACAATGAGTGACTGAAGATGATATGAAAGGATATTTTGATTTTGCCACATGTGTATCACATACATCATGCAAATTGGACAGCACAGTTGATTATTTGCTTTTTTTTTTGGACTGTCTGATAAAGCTTGATGTCTTTGTCAGTATAAAACTGAAGTGGAAGTGATCAAGCTATGCCATCTGTTGCTTTAGCTACGCACGCAGTCACTGCATGAGAAGATGGAGAAGTCTTGTATAGAGATTCCTGTGAGCATGGCGCTTTTGTGGTTCTCCACTCTCCTCTGCTCTGCCAAGGAGACCAAAAGTGAGTAGTTTTTGGACAAGCTGATGACTGACACTGATAGCAAATACTTGAGAACAAAATGAAAATTGATTTATAATACAGTTCTAGTAAACTGTTTGTGCAAGTGCCACTATATTTTAGAATCTCCCGTTTCATATAAGTTGCAGCTTCATTTTTTTGTTTCTTTGAATTACACACCATGATGAATGATAATGTGTGTGTGTGTGTGTGTGTGTGCGTGTGTGTGTGTGTGTGCGTGTGTGTGTGTGTGTGTGTGAAGTCAAAATTATCTTTATTGAGGGTTGAAGCTTTTCAGCTTTTTTACATCCTGACCTCATAAAAATTATAGAAAGAAAGGAATATAGCATACAATCACAATCACAAGTAACATTTTTCAAAAAAAAACCAATTTCTATGGTACATTTTAACTCTTATATCACATACGAAACAAAATAAAACTATTGTTTGGACATCATTTTCAAATGGTGAGAGAGAGAGAGAGAGAGAGGGAGAGAGAGAGAGAGAGAGAAGAGGATTATTTTGATAGAAATGACCTTGATTGCTTTGTAGAGTTCCCATCAGATGCTCTTTCAATGCTTTTTTTAATGTCTGTTTTGAGGACATCATCTGAAGGAAGTTCTAAGGCAAATTATTCTATGTAGTCCTTTTAGAGTATACAAAACTTATATATATATATATATATATACATGTTAAGTTTACTCTGGGGTCTGTGAAAAGACAGTTTATGCGTATGTTTTGTTTCTGTTCAAGACAAAGCTTTCAATGATTTTCTACAGAGCTGATCCATTTATTACATTGTACACGAAAAGCATTTGTTGAAGTAGAGGCTGTCTTTAAATGGAGGAGTATTTAAACTTTTGTAATCAATCTTTGTCAAGGTATTTGATTTTAACTGAATTGATTTAATGGCTCTTTTATGTAGATGATTACTTTTGTTTCAGATTAGTTTCACTGGCATTATAATTGATAGGAGACAGAATGCTCATGAAAGAATATCTTTCTGGAATGAAGACTTAGAAAGTGTGTGTGTGTGTGTGTGTGTGTGTGTGTGTGTGTGTGTGTGTGTGTGTGTGTGTGCTTTTAGCATTAAAAGCTATCAAGTAAATGAAAAAGGATCATTATTTTAATCTGATGCCTTGAAATGTTTTTTTTTTTTTTTTTTTCTGAATGAATTCCCCACAATAAAAGTAAAACTAGTTTTTATGGCATAACTGACAATGGGCTGTGACAGACGTTTGTAATGTAAGCATGAATTGCTTTACATATATGGATTTGTTATGGAAATCTTATAATGAACCCTCTCAGACTTCCCAGCTTACAGCCTGGACAGCCTGTCTGCCAGGCCTGTTGGGGCTAAACTGCCTTAAATTTAAAGGAAGACAGACAACTTAACTCTATCATCTCAGAAATCATCTTGCCAAAAAGAAAAAAGAAAAAGAACAGAAAAATCACATGGTTATTCCAGTGATTGTATCACATGATTATGTAGCAAAACATTGCAGTTCCATGGAATATGATATGAATTCCAATTTTAAATGCTTTGATAGACAGAAACATTGTTTTATTACATTCTTACTGGATACTCCTTTGCCTTAGTTAATACATGAACAGCCTGGATACTTTATTTCAGCTGCAGATATAAACTTTTGTACCAATAAGTGAAAAACGCCTCAGTAATAATAAGGAAAGTGTTTAGCAACATACTAGAATACTCATAATAGGGCTTATTATCTATCTTTTGACTTGATACTTCGACAAATTAAAACATTTTATATGTTACAGAATGTAGATGATTACTTTTTGTTTCAGATTAGTTTCACTGGCATTATAATTGATAGGAGACAGAATGCTCATGAAAGAATATCTTTCTGGAATGAAGACTTAGAAAGTGTGTGTGTGTGTGTGTGTGTGTGTGTGTGTGTGTGTGTGTGTGTGTGTGTGTGTGCTTTTAGCATTAAAAGCTATCAAGTAAATGAAAAAGGATCATTATTTTAATCTGATGCCTTGAAATGTTTTTTTTTTTTTTTTCTGAATGAATTCCCCACAATAAAAAGTAAAACTAGTTTTTATGGCATAACTGACAATGGGCTGTGACAGACGTTTGTAATGTAAGCATGAATTGCTTTACATATATGGATTTGTTATGGAAATCTTATAATGAACCCTCTCAGACTTCCCAGCTTACAGCCTGGACAGCCTGTCTGCCAGGCCTGTTGGGGCTAAACTGCCTTAAATTTAAAGGAAGACAGACAACTTAACTCTATCATCTCAGAAATCATCTTGCCAAAAAGAAAAAAAGAAAAAGAACAGAAAAATCACATGGTTATTCCAGGTGATTGTATCACATGATTATGTAGCAAAACATTGCAGTTCCATGGAATATGATATGAATTCCAATTTAAAATGCTTTGATAGACAGAAACATTGTTTTATTACATTCTTACTGGATACTCCTTTGCCTTAGTTAATACATGAACAGCCTGGATACTTTATTTCAGCTGCAGATATAAAACTTTTGTACCAATAAGTGAAAAACGCCTCAGTAATAATAAGGAAAGTGTTTAGCAACATACTAGAATACTCATAATAGGGCTTATTATCTATCTTTTGACTTGATACTTCGACAAATTAAAACATTTTATATGTTACAGAACTACATATTTGAATGTAAACAGTAGACTCAGTTTTGGTCTGAAGGCTTCAAAACTTGAACATGTTGTAAACAAAGTTTTTTGTTTGCAGCCGTGTCAGATTTTTAAATTGTAACTTTTATACTTTGGAATAATTAATGATACCAGGTTAAATTCAACTGTCTGTCTCCTGAGCATTGCTCATGTGCAGGTTTATGGCACTGGTGACAGTTGCCCGAGCACTGCTTGAGTGCAGAGATGATTAAGAATAACTATAATGTAAAAATTACAACCCACATTTAATTCACATATGATGTAATACGTCAGAGACGAGATCAGTTTTTGATGTCATATGCGGCACTATGTCAAGTACAAGAGCGTGTGGAAATGACCGTGGCCGTGGAGGACTTGAGAAATCTTGCCTTCGCTGGGAATTCACTCTCTCCAGATAGAAAGCTGTCCCGAACACTGCTTTTATAAGAAACCCCAGTTGAAAAGCACAAAGAGCAGGAGATTGATCCATGTTTTGAGCGGTATCACACTCTGAAGAACTGTTGACACCATGTGTGCAGTTACAGATATATGCACATGACACATTTCTCTTTATCATTTGTGAAAGTTTGTGTATATGTTTAACCAGTTCAGTTTTCGTTTACAGACACAAACTGACAGCAGACATTACTTTTTTCAACAGTTCATTGGTTTGATGTTGATCTATAGAGGTGGAAATAGATTTTTTGTGTAGGTAAAAAACAAAATTCTGCTTGAACTATTTCAATAGTTTTCTGATACCAAAAAAAACACACAAAAAAAAACAACGTAAAAACAAATTTCTACTTTGAACGATTTCAGTAGTTTTCTGCTACCAAAGTAATCAGAAAAAAAAAAAAAAAAAAAAAAATAAACAAGCCCAAATTCAAAATCTTCATTCAGGTTCTATGCAAAAACAAGTGGAGAGTGCCAGGTTGTTTCTTTTCAACTTCACATACACAGGGTCTGTTTGCAGTAAGTCAGGATCTTTCTGTGAGAAATTGACCCCTGAACTGCTGTGGTGTCAGCAGCCTTCATTGATGAGGTCAGAGGGCAGTTTCAACAGCAAGTCATGGCTGTATCATGCCAAGAACACTCATGGTCGCAGCACAGGTTTTGTGGTGCTGTACGATTCAGCAAATTTGGAATATAGCCAACACTGAAGTCATCAGTCAGTCTGTGGCAGAAAAGCTGTGATAATGTAAGTTGTTTGATTAAAGTGTGAAGGGCGTGTATGTAAGTAGTAAGTGTTGTGAATAGACGTTGAAGCAGTCAGGAGATCAGCTGTGCGCTGTGCTTGTTACTGTCTTATCAGTGCTGAAGATGGACAGCAGAGCCCTGTGTGCCGGCAGCAGCAATCCTTCCACTGTCCACTGGGCTTCCAAGGACAAGACCATCCTGGTCATTGGCCGAGGGGCCAGCGATCGCATGCTGTACCGGGACTGCAGTGTGGTCATTGGGGCTGCCACCGCCCAGTCCAGCGTCCTGCAGCTCAAATTTGAGGCCTTCCACATACAGGACTGTGGAGTGACCCTGGTGGTGAACCAGTCACAGCACAGCGACTTCTCTACTGACAGCACCACCATGGTGAGACAGGGACTTGAGCAAGTTGGGACATGAACTAGACTGAGTCAGATTACCATCCGGACGAAGACGGGACCAGAACTAGACTGAGTCAGATTACCAACTGGACTAAAAAACAGGATGTGAAACTGGACTGAATCAGATTGCTAACTGGACGAAGACAAGATATGAACTGGACTGAATCAGATTGCCAACTAGACTAAATCAGGACACAAACTAGACCGAGTCAGAGTACCGTCTGGACTAAGACAGGATGTGAACAGGACCGAGTCAGAACATGAATTGGATTAAAGTCAGGACATGAAGTGGACTGAGTCAGGACACAACTGGACTTAGTCAGGATATGTACTGAACTAAGTTACAACATGAACTGAACTAGACAGGGCATGAACTGGACTGAGTGAGGAAGGGAACTGGACTAAGTTAGGACATGAAACTAGACTAGTCAGGACATGATTTGGACATCCAGACTAAATCAGGACATGAACTGGACCAAGTCAGGAAGCGAACTGGACTAAGTTAGGACACAGTCAGAACACGACCTGGACACAGTCAGGACACAAACTGGACACAGTCAGAACACGACCTGGACACAGTCAGAACACAAACTGGACACAGTCAGGACACGGCCAGAACACAAACTGGACACAGTCAGAACACAGTCAGGACACAAACTGGACACATTCAGAACACGGTCAGGACACAAACTGGACACAGTCAGGACACAGTCAGAACACAAACTGGACACAGTCAGGACACAGTCAGGACACGGGCCAGAACACAAACTGGACACAGTCAGAACACAGTCAGGACACAAACTGGACACAGTCAGAACACAGTCAGGACACAAACTGGACACAGTCAGAACACAGTCAGGACACAAACTGGACACAGTCAGAACACAGTCAGGACACAAACTGGACACATTCAGAACACGGTCAGGACACAAACTGGACACAGTCAGGACACAGTCAGAACACAAACTGGACACAGGACACAAACTGGACACAGTCAGGACACAAACTGGACACGGGTCAGGACACAAACTGGACTTTGTTGGGACACGAAATGGACGAAGTCAGGACATGAACAGTAATTGTGAGTAATGTGTTGGTGTGTACGAGTAATGGACTGGTGTGTGTGTGTGTGTGTGTGTGTGTGTGTGTGTGTGTGTGTGTGTTGGAATAATGTATTGGTTTATACAAGTGTTGGCTTGGCGAGTTTGAGTAATGTGTTGGTGTGTGTGAGTAATGTGTTGATGTGTGTAAGTAACGTATACTAGTCACATAAAGTTAAGCACAGTTGACATGTACCCGCATAATTTCCAAAATATAAAAGCCACGATTTTGAAATTGGGAACAGATTTAATTCATTATCTTGTTCCAACGTACATTGAATTTTCATTGGGATCGAATGAACGGTTGTTGATTTACAGACAATTAAACAGAGGATGGGTCGAAATCAAAGTTCGCAAAATCTGTTCAGTTCACAAAATCATTTCAATAGTGGGTGTGGCCACCGCGATTGGCGAGACATTCCACGCAGCGACTCCTCATCGAGTTGACCAGTGTTCTGATGACCCTCTGAGGGATTCTCTCCCATTCTAGTTGCAGCATTTGGAAGAGATCCTGGCGGTCTCTGGGAGGTGGATGGTTCTCCTTCACACGTCTCCCCAACTCATCCCACATATGCTCGATGGGATTGAGGTCGGGACTATACGCCGGGAAGATCATCCTGTTGATGCCGGCCTGCACAATGAAGTTTTCGGCCACCCGGGCCCTATGTGGCCGAGCATTGTCGTCTTGGAAGACTGCCATGGGTCCTATCCGTTGCATGGTCGGGAACAACGAAAGGCGCCAGGATTTCATCCCGATAGCGGATGCCTGTGAGGTTTCCATCAATATGGTAGAGTGGTGTCTTGGCTGAAGGCACCCCATACCATAACAGATCCTCCCCCAAAGGCCCTGGTCTGGCGAACAGCTGCATCAATGTAACGTTCACCAACACGCCTCCAAACTCTAGTTCGGCCGTCATTGTGTTCAAGACTAAACCGCGACTCATCTGAAAAGAGGACCTGGGACCACTGTTGTTGGTTCCATCTCACATGACGATGGCAGAAAGCTCGGCGAGCCAGCCTATGGGCTGCTAGCAGTCGTGGTCGAACAGCTGGGCGACGTGATCTGAGGCCGAAGTGGTGAAGACGGTTTCGTATGGCTTGACGGCTGAGGATGGTGTTATTTGCCATACGAAGCTGCCTTTGGATGCTGGTGGAAGTGGTATCCTGCTGCAATAGGGCCTGCCTCTCGATGAAACGATCTTCTCTGGGAGTAGTCTGCCTAGGCGACCTGACCGTGGCCTCTCTTCAACGCTGTTGGTCGCCCTAAAACGCTGATTCAGTCTAACAATAACTGAATGATGCACACCCAAGTCGTCGCGCCACTTCAGCCTTTGCAATGCCATCTTGTATCCACGCAATCGCCCTGGTTTTGTCAAAGGTGCTAAGTTTTCTTCATGGTGGCATGGTGAGAAAAGGGCTGACAGTAACCAACCCCGCGCTTAAACAGCCAAAAGAAGGGGCATAAAACTCACTTGAGAGACTGCTCTTGCACGGGAAAAAAAAGAATTTTTCATTTTACACATCTTGTGTCGCCAGCAAGCTTGATGCAAAACAGGCACAGTTAACGCAACTTTGCACTTTTTATCCCGCGCGGTAACGAGGTCACCAAGACCCCCCCGTGCGCACTACCAGTTGACACAGGCTGGATTACACACTGCTGTGTGAGATTCCATCATTGGTTGCCGCATAACAAAAAAAACAATGTTTTTGAAAGGGATGAATCAACCCCCTGTGTGCAAAGGCCTGTGCTTAACTTTATGTGACTAGTATATTATGCGTGTGAGTATTGTGTTGGTGAGTTAATAATGGATTGGTGTGTGTGAGCAGTGTTTTGATGTATGTGTTGTAGTGATATTGGTATGCATGATTAATTGATCAGTGAGTAATTAATTCGTGTGTGTAAGTAGTGTTTTGATGTGTGTGAGCAGAGTGTTTGGATATGTGAGCAAATGCATTGGTGTGTATGACTACGAGTTGTGTGCTGGTGTCTGTGAGTAACGTGTTGATGTAGTGAGTGTTGTGTCAGTAAATGTGAGTAATCAATGTGTTGATGTGATCGTTGTGTCTGTGTGTGAAAATTGCGTTAGTGCCCAAAGTGTTGGTATATATGTGAACAGTTCAGATCAATGTCTTGTATGTGTGTGCATGTGTAAATGTAATGTGTTGGTTTGTAATTTACAGTACAAGTCAGTGTGTTGATGTGTGGGCAGTTCTGATATGTGTGTGTATGTGTGTGTGTAAATGTAATATGCTAGTGTGTATTTACAGTGCAAATCAGTATGTAGTGTGAACAATAAAGATCAGTGTGTAGTTATGTGTGAACAGTACAGGTCAATGTATTGGTGTATGTGAACAGTGCATTGGTGTGTGTGTGTGTGAACAGTACAGATCAGAGTGTTAGTGTGTTAGCGATACAGATCAGTGTGTTGGTGTGTGTGTGAACAGTACAGATCAGTGTGTTGGTGTGCGTGAACAGCACAGATCAGTGTGCTGGTGTGTTAGCGATACAGATCAGTGTGTTGGTGTGTGTGAACAGTACAAATCAGTGTGTTGCTGTGTGTGAACACTACAGATCAGAGTGTTGGTGTGTTAGCGATACAGATCAGTGTGTTGGTGTGTGTGAACAGTACAGATCAGTGTGTTGCTGTGTGTGAACACTACAGATCAGTGTGTTAGTATGTGTGAACAGTATAGAGCAGTGTGTTAGTATGTGTGAACAGTACAGATCAGTGTGTGTTGTATGTGTGAACAGTAAAGATCAGTGAGTTGATGTGTGAACAGTACAGATCTGTGTGTTTGATGTGTGTGAACAGTACAGATCAGTGTGTTCGATGTGTGAACAGTACAGACCAGTGAGTTGGTGTGTGTGAACAGTACAGATCAGTGTGTTTGATGTGTGTGAACAGTACAGATTAGTGAGTTGGTGTGTGTGAACAGTACAGATCAGTGTGTTTGATGTGTGTGAACAGTACAGATTAGTGAGTTGGTGTGTGTGAACAGTACAGATCAGTGTGTTTGATGTGTGTGAACAGTACAGATTAGTGAGTTGGTGTGTGTGAACAGTACAGATCAGTGTGTTTGATGTGTGTGAACAGTACAGATTAGTGAGTTGGTGTGTGTGAACAGTACAGATCAGTGTGTTTGATGTGTGTGAACAGTACAGATCAGTGTGTTTGATGTGTGTGAACAGCACAGATCAGTGTTTGATGTGTGTGAACAGTACAGATCAGTGTGTTTGATGTGTGTGAACAGCACAGATCAGTGTGTTTGATGTGTGTGAACAGTACAGATCAGTGTGTTTGATGTGTGTGAACAGTACAGATCAGTGTGTTTGATGTGTGTGAACAATACAGATCAGTGTGTTTGATGTGTGTGAACAGTACAGATCAGTGTGTTTGATGTGTGTGAACAGAACAGATCAGTGTGTTTGATGTGTGTGCACAGTACAGATCAGTGTGTGGGTGTGACCTGTGTTGGTGGTCAGGCCAAGATAGGGTGTGGGCATGGCAAGGTGAGCATGCTGCATTCCATGGAGAAGCACTATGTGAAGATCACTGTGCACAAGGGACAACGCCCACCTCCAGCTGTACAACTTCAGAATCAACATCACTGTCATTGGTAAGCCCATTGGTAAAGCAGGATTTCACTTCAAAACTAGTTAAAAGAAAAGGGTTTCTGTGACTGAAAGCCTGTGGCTCCTTCCTATGAACAAATAGACTTTGTATCCAGACAGTGTTTCTCCCCAGAAAGAGACTAATGGACAGGACTGTTTCTTGGTGCTACTTCCTCAGGTTTGAATTCACTACCACGTGACATTGGCTACATGTACTTAAAACTTCATCCTTTGACCCTTTTCAACCACTATTCCACCCACCTACCTATTCTTGTTTTGGTTTGCTCCATACCAAAACTGAAAAGAGCTGTCCACTTCGCATGTGGAAGCTGTGAACAGACAACATAGCCAGTAGCTAAAGACTGACAAAGGCCTGACCTAACAGATGGGGGTTCTTCATCATCAACAGTACACTTGTTTACCCATACCAAGTCACCATGTTCTGCACATGTTTGGCGAAAATATGAGAGGAGTGCGATGAACTAATGAAAAATGATTTAAGAGAAGAAATCTTGAGACTAAAGTTCTTGAGTGGCAGTTGTACATGTGGAGAAAATCATAATGGTGTCTTGATGTTCTTTGACCAAAGCATGATGGTTCTCACTAGTCTTGCATGCAGAACTGCCTCAGGTTGTGTCGGGTTCTTCAGTCCTGCCACTGTTCCAAGGTATCAGCACCCGTTGTGTCGGGTGCTGATACCTTGGAACAGTGGCAGCTACAGCCCCTGAAAAAAAGAAAAGATAACGACAAAAGCGTATGAATTTGTGCCGAGGTATGCCAGTGAATCAGGTTTGAGAGTAATGTGCATTGAAAGAACTTACTTAAAACAATATTTGCTACAAGATAAGGTTTTCCTCTACTCTTTGCTGTATGATGGCAGATGAAAACAAGCCCTCTTCCCCCCATCCCCCCCCACCCACCCCTTTCTTTTTGTCTCTTTAACATAATTTTGAATTTTTGTACATATTCTTTGTAGAAAATGTACTTCTTTTTGTTGAAAAAGAAGTGTATTTTTTACAGCACAGGAGCTGTCTGTCAGTGATCATGTACAATGGAGGTAACTCATTTAGCTTTTTCACTAGAGCATTCAGGAACATCCCATCTTCATCCTGTTGAGTGATATCATGAGGAAATGGGTACATGTGGGTTACATATTGTTATAGCGCCTGAAGGTACCAAAGCGGGTATGTCTGGTAAATGTAGGAATGCTGTAAGTGGGGCATAGATGATTATAGGTAAATGCGATGCACTGTTGAAATGTACTAGTGTATGGCTTGGGTTGTTAACTGGGTGCACTATTGAAATGGTCTAGTGTGTAGAGTGTGGTTGAAGCTCATTGTCTCGTCAGTGAGCATACTGTGGCAATGTCTGGGTGTATAAAGTGTGGTTGTGTTTTGATTGTACCAGATGTTGCGCAGCCGTTCTCTGATTCGGTGAAGCACAGCCATAGTGCAGAGATAGGTTTGGGGGCCCGCGGTGCTGGTACCCATGGCCCAGATCCATTGGAAGCAAACTCTCGGGAAGTCTCGGTTAATGGGACATATGGTAATCACTTGTGCACCGTCACTTTGTTTGGATCACTGCTGTTCACTATGCACTGCTAATGCCTTGAAGGGTTTTCCTACCTCTTTGTAAGAGTGTCTTGAAGGGTTTCTTACCTCCATGTAAGAGACTGTCTTGAAGGGTTTTTCCAAACTCCCTGTAAGAGTGTCTTGAGGGGCTTTCTTACCTCCCTGTAAGAGAGTCTTGAAAGGCTTTCTTACCTCCCTGTAAGAGACAGTCTTGAAGGGTTTTCCTACCTCCCTGTAAGAATGTCTTGAGGAGCTTTCTTACTCCCTGTAAGAGAGTGTCTTGAAGGGCTTTCATACCTCCCTGTAAGAGAGTGTCTTGAATGGTTTCTTACCTCCCTGTTAGATAGTGTCTTGAAGGGCTTTCCTACCTCCCTGTAAGAGTGTCTTGAAGAGTTTTCTTACCTCCCTGTAAGACTGTCTTGAAGGGCTTTCCTACCTCCCTATAAGAGAGAGAGAGAGTCTTGAAGGGCTTTCCAACCTCCCTGTAAGAGAATGTCTTGAAGGGTTTTCCTACCTCCCTGTAAGAGAATGTCTTGAAAGCCTTTCCAACCTTCCCATCTTAGACCTACTTTTTGATGAAAGAGAATGTCCTGAAGGCATACCTTGCCTGCCTGTCAAAGAAAAAAGATGTCTTAAAAGGGCTGCCCTGCCTATCAGAGAAAGAGAACATCTTGAAGGAACCCTGCCTGCCTGTCAGAGAAAAACAATATGTGGAAAGGGCTATCCTATATCTGAAGGAAAGATGATCTGTTTGAACAGATAGGATAGCGACGAGTCAGCGACCTGCATGTACGAGCGCGCGCGCGCGCACACACACACACACACACACACACACACACACACACACACACACTGATGATTCAAACTTTTCGTGCCCTGTTTAATAGGATCTGGTGTGCTTGTGTTCACTCAGATGTTCATACCAACCAGTCCATTGGGGTAGATGGCTAACACATGGTGAAATGCCCAGATAGCTCCATATGGAGTTACCCATGGTGAACTGCTCTGATTGACAATGATCCAGAGGTATCCACAGTGAAACATCTGAATGGACTTTGGTCCAGAGATGTCCATAGCGAAATGCACTGATGGACCATGGTCCAAAGCTATGTAATAGACATGTAATGGCTGTATATTGGCTGGTACAGATAAAGTGAGAACTGCAGACAGCCCTATGTTGATTTGCAGAGACACTGGTGTATGGGCTGCAGATAGCCCTATGTTGACTGAAGAGACACTGGTGTAAGGGCTGCAGACAGCCTTATGCTGATTTGCAGAGACACCAGTGTAAGGGCTACAGACATCCAAATATCAACTAATAGAAACACTGATGTTAGGGCTGCAGACAGCCAAATGTTGACTAACAGAGACACCGGTGTAAAGGCTGCAGACAGCGACATGTTGACTAACAGAGACACCGTTGTAAAGGCTGCAGACAGCCAAAAGTCAACAAACAGAGACAACAGTGTAAGGGCTGCAGACAGCCGAATGTTGATTAACTGAGACACCGGTGTAAGGGCTGCCGACAGCCAATGTCGACTAACAAAGACACCGGTGTAAGGGCTGCAGACAGCCCTGTGTTAACAGACAGTGACAGATGTATGGGCTGCAGGCAGTCGTATGTCAGCTGATAGAAACAACAACAACAACCAAGAGAAAAAAAAGAACTCTGATGTTGTATACATGTTTTCTGGCCAGTGAGGGTCCATGCAGTATTAAAAGGTGTGTGTCTGAGAACTGTGGCAACGCATTTCCTGCAGTCAGGGACTGATCTGTCAGGTCCTTGCTCCCATGTCAGACTGTTCGATGCATGATCAGATCTATGATCTGCACACGCTTTAAAATGAGCACTTTGCTGGGAAGTCCTAGGCATTGGAAGCTGTTGTCCATACCATCAGATGAACAAAAAAGTAGCAGGAGTTGGATGATGTAGGAGGTAGTCTTTGGTTTCAGTGTCTGTCGTCCAGGAGGCCTTACTGCTTGCAGTATAGTCCACATACACACTGCACCATGTCAGCTACATCATGAGCCCACAGTGTGCAGGGGATACTGCCAGATGAACTAAGAAGAAACTTCAGAGGAGGGTCTCGTGGACAAGATTCAGCAGATGTTTGACCAGCACGTTGATGCACTGTGCTTGCCTTAATGGGCAAAACATTTTATCATCAATAAGATATTCGAAACAGACACTAGCCATCTGCAGACATAAAAACTGATACGTTTGCTTATGTTCCACATACAGTCTTGTGACTATGAAGACTATGTTAGTGGCTTGGCATTCAAAGACAGGTAGAAAGCACTGGTCCAGTGACTATCAAGACCTTGCAAGTACTTTGGTTTCTGAAGACCGGGCCCCCATGCACTATCATGTGTAGGTGTTCATGTGTAGGTAACACCAGGTCCAGTGACTGTCAAGACCTTGTTGGTACATTGGTGTCCTGAGACACCTGAAAACAGACGATAAACATGAGACTGCACCACATTACTGACTTTCTCATTTTATTGCAAACAAACCTCTCTGAAATATCCTGTTCCAAGAGTTAAGTGTGAAAAACATTCAGACCAAGGACGTATTTTTTTTTTTTTGGACATAGCAGTTTAGATGATTAGATAGTCATCCGCTGCATGTGTCGCAGGGAAACGTGTCACAATGCTGCCAATTCCGTAGGGTTGACTTATACAGCATCAGTTTCAAAATGGAGCGACTGATGGCGGAGAACGAAGCAAAATTTAGAAAGAGTGGGGGTTAGTTGCCGCCAAGGACATTGTCTTGTCTTGTCCTGTGCTTTGTTTGTCAATGTCCTTGGCAGCAACTAACCCCCACTCATTCTAAATTATACAGCATCAGCTTAGCAGGGCCTGTTATAGCTGGTGACCTTACGGAATCCCTAGGACCCACACTGAAGGATTTTAGGGAGACCTCAGGAGATTTCAGAGGGTCCCACATACAGTACATATACTGTGCAAAAAAAGTGAGTTATTTATTTAAATAAATCATGAATTGTTTGTACAGCAAGTGATGTTATCGAAAATATCTACAAAGTAAGCTGAAACTACTGGAAATTGCTGACCCTTGTAAAATCCTGTCTTCCCATAAAGGTAGATAAAGTTAGAAGCGGAAGCTGAACATTCAGATCGAACTTGTTCTGTTTTCAATGAACTTTAGTTAACATACATTATGTGTGTGTCTTGTGGACTTTTGAACTGAATTTTTAGCACGTTCTTTCAAGTTTTAGAGAGTCAGGGACACAGCCGTATGCATTAATGGAAATTCTGCTGTATTAAGGATGTCTTTTCTGAGGTAAGGAACCCCTGTAGTGAAATGTGTGGCATGTGGACTAAAGAGTGTGTAGTTGTGTGTAGTACTTGACATGTTGATTGTGGTGATGACAGACATGTTGCAGTGTGTTTGCTAGTGTGGACCTTGCATGGTGAGCCTTTAACATCAATCACGGACACAGTGTGCCTGTCAGTATTGGTGGCTATCTTTTACTTTTGTGATGATGGAACTACTTCCCAACCATTTTGTGGGAAAAGTTGATGCATGTGTTTGAAACTTTAGAACATGAATTAATATATTTTGCCCTCAAAGAAAGCACAGGGGCATGGAAGTGATGGCATATGTTACAGTTAAAATGTCAGTCTGTTTTGTTTTTTAGAAGAGAAAAAAATAACTGCATGGAAATGATGCATTATTCGTAGAAACTGCTTGATTGGAAGTCACTGATTGTGTCTTCAGCATAGAAGTGGACTGGATTGCTGTGTGTCATCATGCATGAAGACAGTGTGCTTTTCAAACTCACATAGTGTTCACATTGACTGGTCATGTCCAGGAAATGATGGCAGTGAAGTGGGCCTAGGATGATGTTTGTGTTGACAGTGAAGTTGTTTACGTCACTGGAAGTAACACAGTTAATGACAATGAAAAAAACTACCCACATAAGGTGTTCATGCAGGCTGCTGCGCTAGGCAGTTCAAGTAAGTTTGAGTGTTTAAGCAGATGCTCAAATTTACAAATGTTTGACATTGGATGCTTAAATTTCTTTCTGTTCAAACTTTTCAATGCTCACAGTGTTTTAAATTGGCGTTTACTTGTGTGTGTGTGTGTGTGTGTGTGTGTGTGTGTGTGTGTGTGTGTGTGTGTGTGTGTGTGCGCACGAGCGAGCATGCGCACACCATGTAGTATATCAAGGTGCTGTTAATCATATGTCAGGTATTTTTTTAATGTAGTTTATCGTAGCTCAGCATTTCTTTTTACTTTAAAAAAATTAGGTAAATCCTCCACTTTCAATCTAAATTATGCTTTTAAGGCTACTCTGAAAAATGTGTTGTCACACTGTTTGGTTCATAATGGTTGCTAGAAGTGGTACAATATTCTGTGAACAGATAACTGCACAGTGCATTCTGAACCTACCTGTTGTAATGATACTTTTCAAGCAGTCAAACATCACTTCAAATTTAGTACTTTTTCCCTGCAAGGCAGAAGATAACCCATTATCACTGTCAATGGTTTTTCATAGCTTGCAACCTATAACAATGACTTGAAGTTAAAATTCATCCAAAATGTAGTGCAGCATCAACTCTGCTATAAAGGAACAACAAAGCCCTATGCATTGTGTTTTTTGTCCCTGGGTATATCTGAAACAGGAGCTAAAACAAAATGTGTTCTTGACAGTTTTAAAGTCACCGCAGCAGAAAGATCTACTGACCAAAGAGATGGTACTTGTAGACATGTTGTGGGCAGAAACTTTCCATTGAGCCCAAGGCGAGTTAAACTCAGATTTTTAAAACCATTGAAAAGAGTTCAGTGCCAGAGAGGGTACATACCCCCATGTCATGTGGAAAAAACGCCACAAACATGCACGTACTGGCTCTGAGGGCGAACTACGGGCGAAAAAAAAAAAAAAAAACAAACAAAAAACAATTAAATAAAACATAACACAAAAGCAACATAAAATGAACAAAAAAATTTCAAAAAATATATCAAATGTAAAACCAAAAAAAAAAAAATAAAAGACTAACCATCCCCTACCCCATCTCTCACACAAGAGCGCTATTACGATGTAGATACACAAGCCAAATATACTCTTACAACTATCAAAAATAATCACCCATCAAATTAAAAAATAGGATCAATGATAAGAGTTAACCACATTATGCCCCCAACATATCTAACACACACCTACCAAAACTAAACATGTTTATGTTTCTCATGCTTACATACCAAGCTACAACCTCACCTAGAACTTTTGTTCCCTATCAGGTAGACAGCCCACCAATTTAGGTACACCCCCTCCACGATCCCACCCAGCTCTTTACACCTCACTTTCTCCTAGACCTCCTACCCCCCCTTGCTT
>JADBJO010019947.1:43817-50213 GCA_016801955.1 Conus betulinus | reverse complement strand
TGTGTTGGAGACCATGGGTGGTGTTTGTTTCGGAATTTGTGTTTAGTGGGGTCTGGGGTCATGTGCGGGTGGTGTACTGAGGGGGCGTATATTTGTTGGCGGATCTTAGAGCTTTAGTAAGTAATTCCTGATAACTTCATAACTATTTTTCCAGAATTCTTCAGAATCCTTACAACATCATTCCAAAAAGAACATGTACTATCTAAAATATTCAATAAAAACACCATCAAGCTATCATACTCGTGTATGCCCAACCTTAAAAATACAATTGATTCTTCCAATAAAACCAAAAGCAATACAACCAAAGAGGGTGACGAAAGGACATCTTGTAATTGCATTAAAAACACCAGTGCCATCTGAATAACAAATGTCTCTACAATAATATTGTGTACCAAGCTACAGTAACAACAGACAGTGATAAAGAAACATACACAGGGATCACGGCTCACCATTTTAAAAACAGATATGCAAACCATAAACAGCCCTTCAAACAGGAAAAATATAAAAACAAAACAGATTAAGCAAATATATTTGGAAGCTTAAAGATAAGAAAATAGATTACAACATATCATGGAAAATTATAAAAAGAGCAACACCATACAAAAACATTTCTACAAAAAATGCAATCTATGTACTACAGAAAAATGGCTGATATTATGTAAACCCCATCTAGCATCCCTGAACTCTAAAGTAGAAATGATAAACAATTGCAGGCATAATGCACCATCCCCTGGCACGACCCCCTGAACGCGCCCCAAAAAGAAAAAAAAAACTACAGGCCACGTGCCACACGTACAGCGCTCACACGCCCACACACAACATACTATATAACACAGGTGGCGCGCCCAGTTCGTTCCCTGAGGAGAGCTCTTTGGCTTGGAACAAATTTGTAGGTTTTTAATTCTTCACTTAAAACACTATTCAAACTATATATATATATATATATATATATATATATATATATATATATATATTAGAAACTCGTGGAGAGCGTGGCATCAGAGAGTCCTCAGAAGAGATGCCCCCTTCAAGCAAGTGTTTCGGCCCCTTAACTCCTGACACTCTAGCGGGGTTGGGCACACCCAGTTCATGACTCCAGATGTCCCTCTGCTGCCCTCATTTTTTTTTTTCCCATCTCGGGACGAGCCATGGCTGGGATTCGAACCCATGCCCCTTCTGGACATGCTCATTTGCCACTTAATGACTCGCACACTAACTACTGAGCCGCTGGGACACCTGATATTTGTAGGAAAGTTAAGCCTTATGAAGTTCACTTTTGTTCCTCCTTGACCAGATCCAGCTTGAACACCTCTCTGCTGCTTCTGCCATTGCTTTCAGGGCTCTGGTTTTTTTCCCTCCCTGCAACTCAGAGCTGTTTCATGAGGCCATATGCAGACGTTCCTACAACCCCCCCCCCTCTCCAATTTCTGCAGTGAGGACTTTGACCTGATAGCCTTCTCTCCTCAGGCTGTTTGCCAGATCAGCATACTTTTCAGTCTTGTAGATTTGAGCTGCCTCCATTCTGTTCTCATATGGCTCTGTGAGCTTGATCATGATCAGCTGCTTGGTTGACTGAGAGTGGACTACTATGTCTGGTCTCATGCCACTCTTGCTGATGATCTCTGGGTGACTCTTCCATTCTGGGAGGTCTGCAGTGCACTCCCAGTCATCTGCCCCATCCAGCAGACTCTGCCTGCATGTTCCGAGTGGCACTGTTTGTTCTTCTTGGCCTCCTGCCGTGAAGAATGTTGCCGGTGCTTTTGGAGTCCTGATTTTCTCTTTTGTGGTGTTGGTACTAGCCCAGACTACTCGTACAATCTCTTTGAGCACTTGGTTGTGTCTCCATGTGTACCTTCGTTGAGCCAGGGCTGCTTTACATGAGTTAAGGACATGCTCCACTGTTTGTTTTCCATGGCAGAGGGGGCATGAAGGATTGTCTGTTTTTTTTTCCCACTTCACCAGGATTGCATTTTAGGGCAGAAGGTCATATGCAGATCTGAGAATGAAGCTAATTCTGAGAGGAACCATTGCCCAAATGTCATTCCAAGTGAGACTTCTTTGGAGTGCATTCTCCCACGTTGTCCATTGCCCTTGCTGGCTCTGCTGGACTGTTTTTTTGGAGTCTTTTTTGGTCTTCTTCTTATCTCTCATCTCCTGAATCATCATGTCTCTTTTGGCTTTTCCTTTGGCCTTTGACCACCATTCAGTTTTGGTCATTCCCAGTCCTTGTCTGTTGGTCTGTGTGTGTCCTGTTATTTCTCTGATCTTGAGACTTTCTTTTGCAGAATACATCGCCTCTTGAACTTTCCATTTTCTGCCTGTCTTCAGTTGGGGCTTGATTGCTTCTACCACCTTGTCTCCTGAGTCCTCCAGCATGCTTTGAAGTCTGATCTTCCCTGCTTTGTATTCATCCAGGATGGATTTCAGTGGTAGTTTTCAGCTCAGCGACAGTACAGCGCTATGTCAGTCAAACAGGGTGGAACACCAAGCCATTTCCTTGTGAACTTGTTGGTTTTGGATTCCATTGCCTCCACTATGTTGGTGCAGATGTCGTATATAATCAGAGGCCATATGAGCTTTGGTTCAGCATGAATTGCAGACACCAGACACTGGTCAATGGTCTCCAAGCCTTCTTCCAACATCTGTTTGGTTTCTTTTGCTCTTTGTGTTTTTTTTCAGCGTATCATCATACCATCTTCCAAGGCTCTTGACTGGCTCTTCTGTAACTGTTGGAATGGCCTGGTTGGCAACACTGAAGACCACAGATTCAGCCACTTTTCCTTTCCTCAGTGAGAGACTCCATGATTTCTTTGGCTTGAACTTCATTCTGGATGAGGCAACTATGTCGTCCAGCCTCTTCAGCACATGACGTGTCTCGTCTTCTCTGGATGAAATCACTGTAGTGTCATCCATGAAGACATCTTGTATCCATCACGAAGGTCTGTTTGTCTTGCATTGCTTGTTGCTGCTTTCAAGATGACTTCCATTGCCAACACGAACAGTATTGGGGAAATAGCTCAGCCCATTGCAATGCCCACTTCCAAGTTGATCCCAATTTGTTGTGTACTCCTTGGTAGAGAAGCGCATTGAGAAGCCATTGGAATACTTCTTGAGCATGTCATGGATGTTCTTTGGTGACAAAATTTATAGTATAATTATCATTAGCCTTTAATTCTTCAAAGTTCATAAATTGTAAATTTTCCTTCAGAAAATGTTTTATTGCATACTTTCCTTTCTCAATTAATTTCTTTTGTTTAATTATGTCATTTCCTGTTTTCATCTTGTCGTTATAAAAAACAGGTTCAGCTAGAAGTTCACTTAATGTTTGTGGTGTCACACAAAGACAGAATTCCCTATAGGCTATAAAGGTGTGTCTCCAGAACAAATTAGAGCTCATGTATCCTGTACCAAATGCTGGTCCATAATTTTCAATTTTTTCGCTGAATGGATACATTTTCGTAACAATGCTTTTCCCATTTGTGATTTGTGATTTTAAGAGTTTTTATCCATAAAAGTTTCAAAGCATTAACATATTTTTTTATGTCAGGTATATTTAAGCCACCTTGTTTTATAGTTTTAAATTGTTGTTTTCCTGCTTATTCTATCTTGTTTACCATTCCACACAAAGCTAAAACACATCTTTTGAAGTTTTTGAATTAAGAGGTCAGGTGGGTTGGGTAACAAAATCCAGAGGTGTATGAGCTTAGACAGAATGAGGGATTTGAGAACAGCAACTCTCTTCCGACTGGTGTTATACTTCTTTGAGACCAAATTTTGAATAATGTTTTAACTTCTGCAAATTTATTGTCATAATTCATGTTTTCACATTCTTTCAAGTCTTGAGTAAACCAAACACCGAGTATTTTGAATTGAGAAGGGTTCCATATGATTTTTAGATGAGATATAATACTTTTTCTTGGAGTTTTTATAACATCCTAGCCATATTGCTTGTGTTTTTTTTCACTGTTCATGAGGAGTCCTGAAACTCTTCCAAACGTGGTAAGTATATTAATAGACTGTTCAAAAGAATTTTTGTCGCCATTGTTTACTAATTGAGTGTCATCAGCGAACTGGGATATTTTGTGTCCTACATCATTTATTTTTATGCCTTTTATCTTCTTTTCTGCCTTTATCATTACGGCTAAAATTTCTGCGCATATAATGAATAAGTAAGGAGATATAGCGTCTCCCTGTCTACATCCTCATTCTACTTTAAACACTGAGCAGCCTGGCCATTTACAATAACAGTTGATTTAATATCCTTATAGAATGTTTCTATCCAGTGACATATACTTTCACCAAAACCCGAAAGCCCTTACAACATTCAACATAAAATCCCAATCGAGTGAGTCAAAGGCTTGTTCAAAGTCTATACAGAGCAACAGTCCAGGGAGGTCTTTCGCATTTAAATAATTAATCAAATCATAAATTAGTCTAATATTGTCGCCCATAAATCTGTTAGCCATGAAACCTGTTTGATCCTCACTGATGAGAGATGGTAAAACATTTCTTATTCTTTTTGAAATACATGAGGAAGCTATTTTGTACAATACATTTAGGAGGGAAATAGGACGCCAATTTTTTTTATATATTCTTTGGGTTTATCACCTTTTGGTATGCAAATAATTAGTCCCTGCTTCTGTGTTGTCGAAAATTCTCCATCTTTGTAAGATTCATTTATAGATCGTACAACCAGTGGGCCCAGTGTTTTCCAAAAGAATTTAAAGAATTCGGCGCCAAAGCCATATGTACCTGGGCTTTTACCATGCTTCATATTTTTTTAAAGTTTCGCTTGCTTCCTCTATAGTGATTTCACCCTCCAATATGTTTTTCTCACCTTGACATAACTGGAATTTTTTTTAACAAGTTTTCTGATTTCGCACTTTTCAGTTATCTTTTTCTTGTATAAATTTTCGTGAAATGTTTCAACCTCCTTCAAAATATCTTTTTGTTCATTTATTATTTCATCATCTTTAATCACTAGTTTAGTCATTTGTTTATTAATATAGTTTCTCTTTTCGAGGTTGCAAAAGTATTTTGATATTTTTTCACCGTCTGCAATCCATCTTGCTTTTGATCTTAATAATGCACCTTCCATTTTGTGTTCCCTGATTGCTCTTAGTTCTTGTTTTTTTTTTTTCTTCAATCATTCTTAATTCAATCTCTGTTTTATTCTCAAGATTTTCAAGACTTTCAATGCGTTTTAAAACCTTGTTCTCTTTTTCTGTTGTTGTTTTTTTTCTTTTTCATTGTGGCATAAGCTATTGATTTCCCCTCGAATTTTCATCAACAGAAAATCAAAAAAAAATTTTATCGGAAATCTTGAATCTGAGTCCAGATTTTATTAACTCAGACAATACTGATTGATCTTCAATCGCCGATTGATCAACTGCATATTCTTTTATAACTTCCAGAATTAACTTATTAATTTCGTCTACATATTGCTTATCCTTTATAGAGATACATTAAATTTCCAGAATCCTTTGAATGTTTCATTTTTACCAAATTTTAAGCATAATGTAACCATTGAATGGTCAGACCGATAGCCTGGTTCAATGTCGGATTTTTTCATGATAAATATAAAGATAGTCAGACAATAGAAAAAAAGTCTAGTCGGCTTTGTTTCAGAGGAGTTCGTTTTCGCCAGGTATATCTCCTACAGTCCGGATTGTCTTCCCTCCATATATCTGCCAATCCTATTTCTTCTGTCATGTTTATGAGTTCTTCTCTTGTTTTCAGATTCTTATCTTGTACATAATTATAACAGTCTAGATGTGGATCCATTGTGATGTTCCAATCACCCACAGCAATAATATTATTAATATTGTAACTCTTTATAGTTTCTTTAAGTGAATTGTAAAATATCGGACTATCTTTATTAGGCCCATACACATTAACCAGAGAAATTGTTTTTCAAATGAACTAAATGTTACAATTATGAAGTTTCCGTTTTCATCTTGTTGTACATCTGTAATTTTGAATTCAAAATTATTCGAAAACAATACAGCTACACCCTCTGGAATTTGAACGAAACGAGGCAAATGAGCATTTTGCAGTTACATACTTCTCTAGTTTATTAGTAAAATGGGTATCCTGTAATCAGTATATTGATAATTTTTTTCTGTTTTAAATAATGGAATACATCCCTACGTTTATGTAAATCACCGAGCCCTTGACAGTTTAATGAAGCAATTGTCATGCTATCCATGGCTATTCAGTAATAATTGTTTCATATATACAGAACTTAAAACAAAGTAGGCCAAAATGATCAGAAACAAGAATGTAACCCAGCTCTTCCAAAAAGCACAGCTTATGTAACAATGATTCTCATACAATACATTAATATACCATACCCCCAGGTCTGAAATACAAAACAAACAATGACAAACACAAAGA
>JADBJO010019947.1:33817-38817 GCA_016801955.1 Conus betulinus | reverse complement strand
CGCAAATTAAATGCAAATCAACATTAAACAGAAAAAAAAAGTCCGAGGGCGATCTTAGCGACTGCTCGTTATGTATTCCTCTGCGTGGATCTGCACGGCCCGCTGGCGCGTGCCTCAATGCGCCTATTTCTGCGTGGTCTCGGCCGTGTGGATACATACATTAATGCGTGTACGTGCGTGTGTGTGTGTGTGTGTGTGTGTGTGTGTGTGTGTGTGCGCGCATGCGCGCGCGCACACACTGTTGATACATTAGGCCATCAATCCCAATATACAAGTTTTACTGACTGTTACAGTTAATCAGTCAGTAGCAATAAATCAATCAGTCACAATGTCCCCGCTAATTACACTAAACCACTGAACTATCTCGAAGGAGACGAGGGGGCAGGGACACGGCACAGAGGGCAAGATGGCCGGGGCAGGAGGCAAAAATCCCCCCCCCCCCTTCTTTTTCCTTTTTTTTAACCTCTCCTCTTTTTCCTCTCCCTCCCCCCCCCCCCCCCCCTTTTTTTTTTTCTCAGACCAATTGATATCACTGCCTCTCTCACAGTACTGATCACAATGAACATCACACACACACCAAACACAATAATTCAATAAATCACAATTCACTATTAATCTCAACTCAACGGGAAAAAGGCAATCCTTATAGAGAAACTAATACATTTTGCCAATAGCTCTGTAGATCACAATGACCAAATTAACCGCCGAAAAATATGAATGAATGATCATCCATATAAGGGGGAGGGGGAGAGCAGCCAGGGGGAGGGGCGAGGGGGCCCGTCCAATGTTTTCCTGCAAGCAGGCTAGAGCCCCTTTTTGAAAGGTGAATTTTTGTCATGAAGGTGATCAAGTCTTATGTTATCATTGTCGATGAAACTGATGTTTTTGACTTCAAAGAGGTCAAACGTGATCTTTGCATTGAACAGCTGTCTGTTCACTTCTAATTTCTTGTCCAGCACTTTTGTTGCTTTGCTAATAACTAACTTCACTTTCTGGTGTTTTTTCCGATACTGATTGCATTGTCTGCACAGAATTCTTACTGACTTTTTCTGCCTCTTCTACCTTCGAGTCATTGACTCCAAAATGTACTACGACACAGTCAGGCATTTCTTCTGTATCAATCTCTTCTGGGCATTGTTTCACAGCTGATACATTGTGCTGTTTAAGCTTGGAGACCTTGAAATCATAGGAACACGCAAGTCGTTTTCCTTGAACTCCGTTTGCAACAGAATCATGGATGATAAGTACTGTTGGATAGTCCTGGCCTTCGTCTGCTTTTACCTTTTGTTTTCTAGATTCACTGTGAATGTGATCTTTTCTATTCCTCTCAGGCACTTTGACGTCATCCTTCCTTGCGTAATTCGATCTTCCGTCATGTTGACTAATAGGATTGACGTCATTTTTTTACTTTTGGGTCTGTTCTTAGACAAATATTTTTGACCAATTTTACTATGATGCTGCTTTTTTTTTGCAGACGGGGATTTAGTTTGAGAGGGATTGCTCCCCGTATCTGAAGCAACTGCTTGAGCATAAGTTGCTGCACCTGGAGGGTATGTTTCTGTATGTGTGGCAGTGGTCACCATAGTAACTTGCCGTTTGATTTGTACAAGAATTTTGTTTTGAGTATTCACGGCATTTTCCAACATTTCAATGCGCTTGCAGAGAGATAAAATAATTTCTTTCGTGTCGAGAGAACTGAAATCATGGCTACCAACCTTGTTTTTCATTGAAGAATTTCCAGTCAGTTCAAGAGTTGGATTCCGCGTCGCGAGGTTGCTTGAAATTCCAGGGTCTTCTCGCTACCGGGTTTCAACAATGTTTTTTTTTCGGCCGGTTATCTCCGATGGACACGGTAGACAACTTCTGAGTTCTCGATACTCTGCTGTTAGGTACCGTTTGTCTCCCACTAAATCTTGTTTTCATTTTTCCCGTTTCTTGGCCCACGAAACGGCCACTGTGGTAGATTAGTTTGCTGCGTGTGTCCGCCATCTTGTGTGGTGGGTGTGGGTGTCTGTGTGTGTGAGTGTGTGTGTGTGTGTGTAACACATGATACCCTGTTTGTCATTGAGCATTGCTATTTTTTCTCAACCAACATCAGCATATTAATGCCAACACATTATTTCACCTGTTACAATTGACATCATCCCACAGCATTTTTACTTTTTCAACAGCACTATTTGTATGAACCTCCCACCCCCACCCCATGGTGGATGGAGATATATGAGCTCTTACTCTTGCCCCCCCCCCCCCCCCCCCACACACACACACACACACACACATTACCCTCCTCCCCACCCACACCCTTCCCCCAACCCTCCTCCCCCCAATTATACTTTATCACCCATTAATCTTCCATCCCCTCCCTTCCCTCCCTGATTAACATTACCTAACATCTTTCACAACTACCCACACATAACCACTACCATCTCCTTCATCACCTAGCGAAATCACTTATCTATGTTATTCACGTAATTTTCTTCTTCTTTTTTTTTTTTGATTACAGTTACTCTCATCTTATTCTTCTACACACACACACACACACACACACACACACACACACACACACACACACACACACACACACATATATATATATATATATATATATATATATATATATATATATATATACAATGCTGAACAATTTAAGTAGTGGGGGGAAACAAGTGCAGGTTAACAATTCTTCCATCATTATAGTAATGATTTGGCAAAGATTTGAGAAAAAAGAAAAAAAAAAAAGAAGTAAATGGGAAAATGTATATCATAAATATAAAAACCCTTCACTAGCTGCATGAGGAAACTATCGCAATCCCTCTCGAAGACAGGTCTATATGTATCGCCTGCTCGAGGCCTTTCGTCCGCTGGATCGGACTCATCAGGGGGAGACACCGCTGATTGTGTCTGTGCTCTTGGCATCAGATAGAGACACAACCACAGTCCATAATTCTGTGGTGTTCCGACTGCCAAGGTGTGTGTTATATGTCATGCATTGGTATATGTGTGTGTTAAAATCAAGTGGTTTAAAAAAGGTTCTAAAAAAATATCTACAAATTTGTTTCGAGCAGTACGCTCTCGTCAGGATAATGCTTGGGTCGCCTACCGCCGGTGTTATATAGCTTGTATAGCTTATATATATATATAATGCTAAGAGGCAGTGTGTGTGTGTGTGTGTGTGTGTGTGTGTGTGTGTGTGTGTGTGTGTGTGTGTGTGTACTCTGAAGCCCCTAAATTCTACAAACAAACAGGATGGTGCCCACCCTCAGGACGTGATCGCTGTCTAGACAGCTTCTGCCAGATACTGCAGAGTCGTGCTCACTTGTTCACAAGCTCAAGGGCTCCAAGAGATAACCTGAAGCCCTTAAAGAGCTCAAACAGATGGTGCACAGCCGGAAAATATGTATCACGGAGGCAGATAAGGGAGGCAAGTAGTCGTACAAAATGTACAGGATTATATGGATGAGGCACACAGGCAACTGAGCAATCAAAATCACTACACAAAGTTGTCTAAAGATCCAACTTGCGAAATCGCCAAAAAATCCAACCAAATTTTGAAAGATATATATAACAAAGGATACATTAGTAAAACCACGTTAAAATGGGCAGAGACAGAGCCTTCTCAGGTTACATGTCACAGATTCTATACCCTGCCTAAGATACACAAGCATCCATTTAAACCTCCAGGAAGACGGATCGTCTCAGGAATAAACGGACCAACGGAAAAAAAAAATCTCCAAACTGGTAGACAGCTGGCTACAACCTTTTGTCACCAACCTTCCAACCTATATTCAGGATTCCACACACATGCTCCGCATTATACAACAGTGGAATCTAGCATATGGGCCTTTCCATCAGGACACGAGGTTGGTGACAATCGATGTTGTTGGCCTGTACACCAACATTCCTCATGACGATCTCAAAACAAAACAGCATTACACCACTTCCTGGACAACCACTGCAATACCGATATCCCACCAGCCACTGAAGTTGTCCGAATGGCAGACCATGTGCTAAAAAATAATGTATTTCGCTTTGATGAAAACGTATATCACCAAATCTTTGGCACAGCGATGGGCACCCCACTTGCCCCTGCAGTTGCGAATCTGTTCATGGCGTGGCTGGAACAGCAGTTTACTAGCCTCCAGTCCTGTTTCTATCCCTGATCATTTATGGAAACGTTTCATAGATGACATTTTTTGTCTTGTGGGTGAAATCAGAAGATGAATTGGAACAGTTTATGGATCACATAAACTCGTTCCATGAAACCATCAAGTTCACCTTCAATACATCGCCATGCAGTATCCCGTTCCTGGATATAGCCATTTCCTTAAAAGATGGATTCCTTCAAACAGATCTTTATACAAAGCCCTCTGATGCGCATTCTTATCTGAGTCCCCAGTCATGTCATCCTGGACATGTACACAGGAGCATTCCATTCAGCCAGTTCCTGAGGCTTAAGAGACTGTGCTCAGACAATGCTGTGTTTGAAGAAAGGGTCCGGGAAATGTCCAAACGCTTCCAGGCACGTGGCTACAAGCAAAACGTTGTCCAAACGGCAGCAGAAAAAGTCCGACGCATTCCCCGACAAGAGGCGCTCCAGTACAAATCAAAACAAGTATCAGAACCTCGCCCACCTCTGATCGTGACACACACTCTGCCAACCCACCATTGAGATCCTGGACACGAGAGCTACATCAGAGCCTCATCACCAACAGCGAGAGGATGAAAAAAGCAGTCCCCCAACCTCCTTTAGTGGCAGAAAGGAACTGCCACTCCTTGAGGACTATGCTCATGCCCTCTTGCCTACCAGCTGGATCCTACAAATGTGAGAAGGAGAAGTGTGTGTTGTGTCAGGTCCACCTTGTGGAATCCAATTCGTTCAAATCGTCGAGAACGGGAGAGTTGTTCAGGCTCCGCAACAGAATGACATGCGAAACAAGCAATGTCATCTACCTGCTGTTCTGTGACATGTGCACTGACGCACAATATGTTGGAGAGACAAA
>JADBJO010019947.1:0-19316 GCA_016801955.1 Conus betulinus | reverse complement strand
AAGATCTACATGGCTCTGTCCCTTTTTCCCAATGTCCCACCCACCCCATGTCCTCCATTTACATTTAGTGTTTAGTCACACATTGCAATAGGCTGTGCAATTTCCCCAATACTGTTCGCGTTGGCAATGGAAGCCATCTTGAAAGCAGAAACAAGCAATGCAAGACAAACAGACTTTGGTGATGGATACAAGATGCTCCCTCTCAAGGCCTTCATGGACCCTACAGTGATTTCAACCAGAGAAGACGAGACACGTCATGTGCTGGAGAGGCTGGACGACATAGTTGCCTCATCCAGAATGAAGTTCAAGCTAAAGAAATCACAGAGTCTCTCACTGAGGAAAGGAAAAGTGGCCGAATCTGTGGTCTTCAGTGTTGCCAACCAGGCCATTGCAACAGTCACAGAAGAGCCAGTCAAGAGCCTTGGAAGACGGTATGATGATATTCTGAAAGACACACAAAGAGCAAAAGAAACCAAACAGATGTCGGAAGAAGGCTTGGAGACTACTGACCAGTGTGGGCTCCCTGGCAAATACAAGGCCTGGTGTCTGCAGTTCATGCTGATACCAAAGTTCATATGGCCTCTGATGATATCTGCACCATCATAGTGGAGGCAATGGAAGCTAAAGTCAACAAGTTCACAAGGAAATGGCTTGGTGTCCCACCCTGTTGACTGACATAGCGCTGTACTGTCGCCAAGCAAAGCTGAAACTACCACTGAAATCCATCCTGGAGGAATACAAAGCAGGGAAGATCAGACATCAAAGCATGCTGGAGGACTCAGGAGACAAGGTGGTAGAAGCAATCAAGCCCCAGCTGAAGACAGGCAGAAAATGGAAAGTTCAAGAGGCGATGGATTCTGCAAAAGAAAGTCTCACGATTAGAGAAATAACAGGACACACGCAGACCAACAGACAAGGACGACCAAAAAACTGAATGGTGGTCAAAGGCAAAAGGAAAGCCAAAAGAGACATAATGATTCAGGGGATGAGAAAAGAAGAAGACCAAAAAAAGACTCCAAAAGCAGTCCAGCAGAGCCAGCAATCGCAAAGGACAACGAGGGTGAATGCACCCTAAAGAAATCTCACTTGGAATGACATTTGGCACATGGCCCCTCTCAGGATCAACTTCATTCTCATATCTGCATATGACCTTCTGCCCTCAAATGCACACCTGGTGAAGTGGGGGGAAACAGACGATCCTTCATGCCCCCTCTGTCATGAAAAACAAACAGCGAAGCATATCCTAAGCTCATGTAAAGTAGCCCTGGCTCAAGGAAGGTACACATGGAGGCACAAACGAGTGCTCAAAGAGATTGTACAAGCAGTCTGGGCTAGTACCAACACACACAAAAGGGAAAAATCAGGACTCCAAAAGCACCCACAACATTCTTCACGGCAGGATGTAGCAAATCATGGCCAAGAACAATAGTGCCACTCGGAATGCATGCAGGCAGAGTCTGCTGGATGGGACTTAGAGTGCACTGCAGACCTCCCAGAATGGAAGAGTCACCCAGAGATCAGCAAGAGTGGCATGAGACCAGACATAGTAGTCCACTCTCAGTCAACCAAGCAGCTGATCATGATCGAGCTCACGGTGCCATATGAGAACAGAATGGAGGCAGCTCAAATGTACAAGACTGAAACGTATGTTGATCTGGCAAACAGCCTGAGGAGAGAAGGCTATCAGGTCAAAGTTCTCACTGCAGAAATTGGAGCTAGGAGGTTTGTAGGAACATCTACATACAGTCTCATGAAACAGCTCTCAGTTGCAGGGAGGGAAAAAAACCAGAGCCCTGAAAGCAATGGCAGAAGTAGCAGAGAGGTGTTCAAGCTGGATCTGGTCAAGGAGGAACAAAAGTGAACTTCATAAGGCTTAAATTTCCATACAAATATCAGGTGTCCCAGTGGCTCAGAGGTTAGAGTGCGAGTCATTAAGTGGAAAATGAGTTCGAATCCCAGCCATTACTCATCCCAAGATGGGAAAAAAGGGACAGCAGCGAGACATCCAGAGTCATGAAACCGGATGTGGCCCAACTCCCCTAGAGTGTAGGAGATAAGGGCCAAAACACTTGCTTGAAGGAGGCTTCTCTTCTGAGGACTCTCTGCTGCCACGCTCTACACGAGTTTCTTTCTACACATGTGAGTCATGAAGGCAGCTGTCTTTCTTGTTGTCTTTCTGTTCCCCCACTGTCAGGTTGCCCAGTACGTTTATTTCGGCAGATTATGAGTTCTGCTTAAAGGTAACGCTGCATACCAGAAACTCACCTGGTGACACCTGGTATAGCCACAGTCCTCTTCATCACGTCCGTCTGAACACTGCACCATGAAGTTACAGGCCAGGTGAGGTTCCAGACCGTGCAGACCTTTCCAGCTGCTGTCTGTGCAATTCCATGTTATTTCGGAGATGTGGACAGGTTTGCCCTTTTCCTGAAAATACACAAACCCTCTGGTAAAGGGTGTGTGTGTGTGTGTGTGTGTGTGTGTGTGTGTGTGTGTGTGTGCAACAATAACAATAATAATAACAATAACAATAATAACAATAAATTTTTATTCAGTCTTTGCAGGCAATTTGGCCCATACTGACAAGGAGGCTTACATTCAATCATAGCATAATTTTGGACAACATTCCGTGTTAAATAGCGCATAATATACAATATTAATATCCAATATACAATATATATATATATATATATATATATATATATTCAACATCTTATTTTTTAAACTTTCTACAATATGCATAGCAGTTTTGAATGCAAGATTTCTTTTAAGGTTTCTACATAGCAATTGAACTTTTAGTGTGTTAGGAAAGCGACAATAATACACAGGGAGGTATTTATTTCTTAGATGCAAGTACTTTGCACAAACAAAAAGAAAATGTACAATGTCCTCAATGTGATTTCCACTGCATTGTTTGCATTCAGGGTCGTTTCTTAAACAACCAAAAAACGTGGAACACCATTTAGATGTAATCTGTTACTTCTTAGCAAGCAAGTGGCTCTTCTATGAGCAACTAAATCTAAACTTGTAGTGTAGTTAGCTCTTATGATTTTGGTTGATATAGACTGTAATCCTCTTCATGAGATATGGAATCATGCCAAATTTGTTGTGACATATCTTTCAGCCTATTCCTAAACTCTTCAAGAAAGAATGTACTATACTAGTCACATAAAGTTAAGCACAGGCCTTTGCACACAGGGGGTTGATTCATCCCTTCAAAAAACATTGGTTTTTTTGTTATGCGGAAACCAATGATGGAATCTCACACAGCAGCAGTGTGTAATCCAGCCTGTGTCAACTGGTAGTGCGCACGGGGGTCTTGGTGACCTCGTTACCGCGCGGGATAAAAAGTGCAAAGTTGCGTTAACTGTGCCTGTTTTGCATCAAGCTTGCTGGCGACACAAGATGTGTAAAATGAAAAATTCTTTTTTCCCGTGCAAGAGCAGTCTCTCAAGTGAGTTTTATGCCCCTTCTTTTGGCTGTTTAAGCGCGGGGTTGGTTTTACTGTCAGCCCTTTTCTCACCATGCCACCACGAAGAAAAACTTAGCACCTTTGACAAAAACCAGGGCGATTGCGTGGATACAAGATGGCATTGCAGAGGCTGAAGTGGCGCGACGACATGGTGTGCATCATTCAGTTATTGTTAGACTGAATCAGCGTTTTAGGGCGACCAACAGCGTTGAAGAGAGGCCACGGTCAGGTCGGCCTAGGCAGACTACTCCCAGAGAAGATCGTTTCATCGACAGGCAGGCCCTATTGCAGCGGGATACCACTTCCACCAGCATCCAAAGGCAGCTTCGTATGGCAAATAACACCATCCTCAGCCGTCAAGCCATACGAAACCGTCTTCACCACTTCGGCCTCAGATCACGTCACCCAGCTGTTCAACCACGACTGCTAGCAGCCCATAGGCTGGCTCGCCGAGCTTTCTGCCATCGTCATGTGAGATGGAACCAACAACAGTGGTCCCAGGTCCTCTTTTCAGATGAGTCGCGGTTTAGTCTTGAACACACATGACGGCCGAACTAGAGTTTGGAGGCGTGTTGGTGAACGTTACATTGATGCAGCTGTTCGCCAGACCAGGGCCTTTGGGGGAGGATCTGTTATGGTATGGGGTGCCTTCAGCCGCCACCACAAGACACCACTCTACCATATTGATGGAAACCTCACAGGCATCCGCTATCGGGATGAAATCCTGGCACCTTTCGTTGTTCCGACCATGCAACGGATAGGACCCATGGCAGTCTTCCAGACGACAATGCTCGCCACATAGGGCCCGGGTGGCCGAAAACTTCATTGTGCAGGCCGGCATCAACAGGATGATCTTCCCGGCGTATAGTCCCAACCTCAATCCCATCGAGCATATGTGGGATGAGTTGGGGAGACGTGTGAAGGAGAACCATCCACCTCCCAGAGACCGCCAGGATCTCTTCCAAATGCTGCAACTGGAATGGCAGAGAATCCCTCAGAGGGTCATCAGAACACTGGTCAACTCGATGAGGAGAGTCGCTGCGTGGAATGTCTCGCCAATGGCGGGGGCCACACCCCACTATTGAAATGATTTTGTGAACTGAACAGATTTTGCGAACTTTGATTTCGACCCATCCTCTGTTTAATTGTCTGTAAATCAACAACCGTTCATTCGATCCCAATGAAATTCAATGTACGTTGGAACAAAGATAATGAATTAAATCTGTTCCCAATTTCAAAATCGTGGCTTTTATATTTTGGAAATTATGCGGGTACATGTAAACTGTGCTTATACATCATTTTTCACATCCCTACCTATACCAAGTATCATTTTACATATCTTAACTTGCACTTTTTCTATAGCATCATATTTCTGAAATCCCTAATTTCCGATCCATATAATAGAATGGGCTTAATTTTTGTATCAAATATTTTGAAAACCATGTCCACTGGGAGTGCTTTAAATCTGAAATATAACCTTTTTATGCCCGCTAAAGTTCTAAGGGCTTTATCAGAAAGAGCTTCTATATTCTTAGTCCATTTCAAGGTAGATGAAAAAATTACCCCCAGATAATTATAGCAAAATTCAACCTTTATCTCTGCATCGTTTAGCTTCCATTTTTCACTTTCGTTAAAACCTCCAATTTTGAATACAACAACTTTAGTCTTATCCATGTTTACCTTAAGACCCCATCTTTTACAATATTTTTCTAGACAGTCGATCTTCTTCTGTAGGTATAGAACAGTGTCAGCAACAATTGCAATGTCATCAGCGAACGGAAGAAGGAGAATACCCAACGGATCTCCCAGTATAACACTACCTCATGCACCACAACCAATTAACTCTGTCTGAAGTTCAGATAGAAATATAGAAAAACAAAAGGGGACTCAAAACACAGCCTTGCCTAACACCAGATAAGCACTCAAAATATTCTGTTATTATCTTATCTCCAACACACACACAGCTGCCATCACACTCTAGTTACATACCTTGAATTGTGCCAAACAGTTTACTATGGATCCCTCTGGACAGCAGAGTGTAAAGAAGTTCACTTCTATTTACACAGTCGAACGCTTTTAAAAAGTCTACAAATAGCGAATAAAATCGTCTGCCTTGTTTGCTTAAGTATTTTTGCACGAGAGATTGGAGGGAAAATATGTTGTCCATTGTACTATAGCTTTTCCGGAAGCCTGCTTGGGCTTCAGGGATAGTTTCATGTTCATTACAATATTGAGTCAATCTGTTATTAATCACTGTATTATATATTTTTTACTAAGCACATTCAGCAAAGAAATACTTTTGTAGTTATCAACACAACCTCGATCACCCTTTTTATTTAAGGGAAAGATTACTGTTTTTTGTCCAGTTTTTGGGGTAAGTTCCGCTACTAAACACTTTATTGAACAAGGGGGTGTAGAAACTTAATGGGTACGTTTGCTCCTGCATGTAACAGGTCGGTGGGCAAACCATCTGGCCCGGCAGCTTTACCCTTCTTCATTGCATTAATTGCTTTGAATATCTCAGTTTCTGATATTTCATCAAAATTAAGACACTCTTCACAAGTTTCAGAACAGTGATCCTGTAATGTACCAGAAATTTCTTGTTCAAAATCTTCATCATGTACATTTTGTTCGGGTGACAGTACGTTTTTGAAATATTCATACCATTTGTTTGGTGTAATCGTATTTGAACTTTTTGAATTGCTGGCTGTAAGAGACTTTATTTTTGCCAAAATGATTTAGAGTTTGGGTGTGCGCATACTCCGTTTAATTCATCTATAATACGTTTGTCTCTTTCATCTTTTTTTTGATTTGCAAAGCAACATGAATGCTTTTTGTGGTCAAGATAGCTTTCTAAGTCCTCTCTGTCATCAGTTTGTCTGAATATACGTAGATACATGCATTTCTCTCTTTTAGCTTTGTCACAATCATTGTCCCACCAAGGTGATTGATTGTACGAACATTGCTTTTTTGGTTTTGTTTGCATTTGTTCAGCTGCTTTTTGCATTATAACGGACAGCATATTCTGTGCCTTCATCAACATTTTGAGTTAATGCTTCAAAGAAGTTTGCTAGCTCATGGATCACGTTGATTTGAAGATCATCAGTAAAGGCTTCTAAACTTTGACTTCTTACTTTAAAATGTAACTTGTATTCCATACTAACACCATTCTCATCTTCCGTTTCTTCATAGCTTTCACGCGTATTATCATGAGAAGCAAAACAATAGGAAAATGGTCAGATTCAGATCTGTCTGCGACAAACATGTCAAAAATAAAGTCATACATTACTTGGGAACAAATGAAATAATCAACGACACTCATCCCTCTCTTAGCTGTGCAAGTAATCTCGCCTGTTTTTCTTGCTCTGTTTCTTCCATTTACAATAAACATATTGTTTCTTTTAAAAGGTCAATGAGCTTTTGGCCAAGTTATTTACAGCATGGTCTTTTGATTTCCGTTCAATTTGAGGCATATCATTCAATAATTCATCAATTTCATTTAAGGGGTGTGTGTGTATTATTCATGGACAAAATCAGTGTCTTGTAAACTCACCAGTACGGGCGTTGAAATTTCCACATAATACAAAGGGCAAGTCAGGATATTCACGCATGACATCGGTTATATTGTTAGCTAATTTATCAATACCACTGGGGTTGTCTTCACCATAAATTACTGAGTTCTCAGGGGCTACATACACAAAGCCAAAAACTCACGTCAAACGAATAATTCAGAACTGGTTTACACAATCTTAGAAAAATGCATTCTTCCACTGATGTCATTAACTGTTCGACATATCCAGAAATTGTCTTCCTCACACAGACAGCTACATCCCCTTTTATGCGCTGAGAGCGGGGTGAGAAGAAAACTGTGAAGTCGGGTAAAGCTTTGTCAATGTCCTCTCTTGTTTAGAAGACCAGCATTCAGAAAAAAAGCAAAAATTTGAAACTGTTCACAATATTTTTTAAAGGGAAAGTTCGTAAGCTTGTTCTTTAACCCTTGAATATTCCAAACCCTCACATTGAACAAACAGCTATTTTTACTCATACAATGCTTTAATTGAAGCATAGAATCAAAGCCATTATCTTCATTCTTTTCATTCTGAGAAATGTTTCCATTACATACATCATCATACCGTTTGTTTCTTGTGTTACTTCTCTGATCGTTGCTAGGGGTAGTCTGGGGGTAAACTACGGAAATCATAGGTCTAAAGTCCTCTTGTGTTATGGAGTTTGTCGTAGTTTGATAGGCAGGGAGGGGGGGGGGGGGGTACAGAATCCTCCTTCTTGCTCCATGTTCGCGAAGCCGGCCTGCCTCTCATCTTGCTCTGCGGCACTCCTGAAGGTGCTTGGTGCCTTCGTTGTACCAGTAGCTCTTACCTTCAATGACGAGCGAGTCAAAACGGAGGAAGGCCTTTTTTTTGCGTTTTTTGCGTCCTTCAGAAAGGGGAGCAGTTGGCGGCGTTTCTCACGAACACGGGGAGTGAAGTCTTCAGATGCAAACACATCAGTACCTTTCAGTTTGCGACGTTCTGATAGAACCTTGTCCTTATGCTTAAAGCGACTGAAGGAGGCAATGATGGGTTGCCGTGTCTTGCCACCTCGGAGACGGTGTGCACGGTCGATTTCGACATCTTCTTCGATCCCCATCTTGTCTCTGATGACTTTCTTCACAGCCTCCTCACAGTCGGCCCAAGTTTCAGCGCGATCTTTTGGAGAAGGAATTCCATGAAAATGCATGTTGCTACGCCTACTCCTGCCCTCTAAAATCGTCCAGTTCGTCTTCCAGCCATTGCACTTTGTCTTTAAGTTGTGTGTTCTCTTCCATCACAGAGTCCAGCTGTCTTTGCATTTTGTCATTCAGTGAGTCAATTTTGCTGTCCAGTTTGTTTATTTGGGATGACTTGTCTTTTAACACGTTCATAACATCAGCAATAGACTCTTGTTTACTGCTTGTGGGTTCTTCGGTGATGTTGATGTTGCTGCTGTTCAGTATGACCTGTTTCGTTTTGTCTTGTTTTGGGGGCCCAGGATTCGGTTCGATGCCTGAACGAAGAAGCAGAGCCGCGATAATACACAGCAAGGTGAACTTCATGGCTGCTGTTGTGCTGCGAAGTTTTCTAGGTCTTTCTCTTGCTTTCTTTGCTTTCAGATACAGAATCTTTGCCAACACAAAAGCGAACGATCCCACTGATGCGTGGTAGCACTCCACTGAACAAGACATTTGCTAAATCAGTACAGCTTGAAAAAGAAAATACAGGTTTCCTCACAGCTCGTGCAAACACGTGTTATCGCCAGCAGAGCAGAAGCGAAAGTTCCGCGTGTGTGTGTGTGTGTGTGTGTGTGCATAATTTACAAACTTTGCTCTACATGGCGGAGGCATCATTCGTGGCAGTTTCCAGTGGTCTTTCGTCTGACTTCCGTATTTCAGTTTCCTTCTCTCTTTGTGGCAGACTCAGAAGCGGGACATTTTGTCTTGCCATTGAAACATTACATGTCTTATGCAGGAAAGGCTGGCGGACTCTTTTCAGTCGTTGGGTGTGTTGATGGTAATTAGTTCAGGTCTCCCACTAATACTGCAAAACACTCAGGACCACTCCATTGAGCATGTCATTGTTGGTAGATAACCTGACGCCATTGTTTTCCTACAGTTGCCATGTAATGCTGTCAAAGGCAGTGCTAGCCATCACATTGTGCATGATGGGGGAGATACAGATAGTTCAAAACAGAGAGAGAGAGAGAGAGAGAGAGAGAGAGAGAGAGAGAGAGAGAGAGAGAGAGAGACCCATAAGAAGGAGTATATGCAAAAATGACAACTCTAGTTGCCTGCAATGGAAACTTCACAAACTGGTGCAGTGCAGGAAACAGATTGGCAGCATACATAACAGCTGAGCATAAACTTTTGAGGACAGCAACAATTAAATTACAAGACAGAACCACCTCTCTCTCTCTCTCTCTCTCTCTCTCTCTCTCTCTCTCTCTCTCTCATAATGTAGCTTAGCAAGGACATTGGGAGAGTAGGGTCATCCTGAAAATCTCTCCTCATCGATTGTTGTCAACTTTGAACAGCATTAAAAACAACAGACCGCAGAATTCTTAGTCAATGCGAATTTTTTTGGTTCTCTGTAAACAAAGCATGTGAGGCCCACATACTCATCTCCATTATTTTCTTCAGAACCAGCGAGTGAGCACTCCAAATTAAAGAAACTGACCTTTCTGAATCCCATCATCTTAGCACTGTACATAAAATTCGGTTCAATATGAGATTTGTACACTTTTAATAACAATTTGACAGAGTTGACATTGAGCGCATATGATTTAATTCAACATACTACGGCATTCCTCTTCCCCTCACTTGCAAACTCATTGCAATTGCGTAGAAAACATTTTTTTTTTTGTTGCCATCATCCAACAACTTTACGAAGATGCCACATGCCATGTCGTCCACGACGGGAAGCTAACGAAGCCCTTCATCATACAAACCGGTGTCCGTCAGGGGTGTCTACTATCACCGACAATTTTCCTGATGGTCGTTGACTGGATAATGCGGCAGTCTACAGACGGCAAGAGGACAGGAATCCAGTGGACTTTCACCAAGCAACTGGAAGACCTGGACTTCGCCAACAACATCAGCCTCTCTCCCCACAAAGAGCAAGACGCACAAGAGAAGCCGTGTCGGGTAGCAGTAGAAGCAGGAAAGACGGGCCTCCAAATCAACACAAAGAAAACAGAAGCCCATGAGAGTCAACAACTAGCAACAAGACCGACTACAACTACAACAGGAAGACATAACTGAAGTTGACAAGTTTGTCTACCTCAGCAGTGTGGTCAGCAAAGACGGAGGTACAGATGAGGATATCAAGAGCCACATCAATAAAGCCAGGCACACCTTTACTCCGCTACGGCCTATCTGGAATTCCTCTGCCCTCTCACTCCACAACAAGATCAGAATCTTCTACTCAAATGTGAAATCTGTTTTTCTGTATGGTTCTGAAACGTGGTTAACAACAAAGACAAACACCCACAAACTCCAAACATATATCAACAGATGTCTGCGAAATATTGTGAACATCAGATGGCAGATGTTATTGCCAACACAGAACTGTGGAACAAGACCACACAAGCTCCAATAGATATAGAAATCAGGAAAACGGAAGTGGGGATGGATTGGCCACACCCTCAGAATGTCTCCATCACAAGACAAGCCCTTGAATGGAACCCTCAGGGCAAGAGAAAAGTGGGAAGACTAAGGCAGACATGGCGAAGGAGTACCGACGCAGAAGTCAAGGCCGCCGGAATGACGTAGGCCGAGCTTAAGAGGATTTCCCGAAATCGTGTCCACTGGAAGAGTGTGGTTGCAGCCCTATGTTCCCCAGGGAATTCAGAGGACTAAGTCAAATCAAGAAAACATTTTCCCCCAAACAGTCATATGAATTAACATTTAACATATCAGAGTTTTCATAGTACTTATCCTTTACAATAAAAGAACAATAAACTTTGTTCAGAAGTTGTACCAAAAGGAATTGGATACATCATCCATATGTATGGAGAACAACGAATTAGAACTATCTGGAGAAAAAACATGTCTTATGTTACTTAACAATAGTGAGAACCCAAAGATGCCACCCTTGCTTTTGCTAGATGGTCAGATTCTGAATATAAACAAAAGTTGAATTCCTGGGGATACTTTCAACTCCTAAGCTGAACTGGGAAACGCATCAAAATTTAGAAAGAGAGGGGATTAGTTACTGCCAAAGACATTGACAAACAAAGCACAGGAGAAGACACGATGCATTTCGACCTCTTGGATCTTCTTCAGGTGAAAAAAAAAACAGATCACATTTAACATTTAGGACAGTACAAACAAAGAATGAAGAGAGAGACTATCTGTTGTCCATGTGGTAGGAAGAATGGCCGCCAGACAGAAATTTTGCTTTGTTCTCTGCCATCAGGCACTCCATTTTGAAACTGGGAAACGCATGTTAAAAAGTTGATAGATAAAACAAGAAAAAAGATTAAACCTTCTTAAAATTATATGTTGTGAACCATGGGGTCACTTCCACACAGTCTACAGCTTGTTGTGGTGTGGGAACTTGTGTACCTCTATGACCCAGAGCACTATGCCAGCAGGAGCTTAGGCTCCTAGTAGGGCCACCCAAGCTGGACAGGTCGAGGCTTTGCGGTCAGACTAATGCAGACCAACTCTCCCGGAGGTTAAACGGGTTTGTGTAGAGCTAACCCCCCTTCCTAGTAAAAAAGCAAGTTACAAAAGCATCGACAACATCAAACCAAGACAATCACCTGGGAGAGGAACGGTCTCCATCCTGGAGATTTATGACGTCAGGCAGTGAAAGGCGAGAGTAAGCTGCAAAACGACAAGCCACCATTTTTTTTTTTTTTGCCCTGACCAGCTCCTACTCAGACTTCATTTTGCTGTGGCTCGATTGGGAAGACTGGGACCACACAGTAGAGCTTCATCTACTTCATGGATGCGTTCCTGAGAGCGTTGCTCAAATGTTCTGAGCAACATTGCAGGTGTCTGTATATCTTGGGCCTGGTTGACTCTGGGATATTTTATGAAAGTAAGTGTAGAGTACAGCCTTGCCGTGCAGTCTCAGCCCAGAATATGTCTCAGATGGGAATGAAAATCTATAGCTTCAATTATCATCCTCATTTCCATCAATGAACATTAAAAAAGTCTCATTCTATAGCCCTTCATGCCCTGCTGTCATAGTGAACTCAATTTCAATCTCCTCTCCACGCCTGTGGCCTTGGTTTGATTCTGTCAGGGATCACTGGTATCAGCAAGATCACGGGGTTTTTGAGGGAGAACCTGAGGGTGCCCTCTGGAGGGAAAGCTCACTCACGCTGGCTCTGCAATTAAGCGAATATCATCTTCAGTCAGGAGCTTAGTAGGTGGTGTCCTGTGCATGTAGCATCAGCACAGGCACCTCTGAACACTACCGGGGTGATTTGGCAGAGTGCAGTGTCTCCTCCAGTGGGTTGCATCTCAACAACTTGATATTGGCTGCTCCCTGTGGATTGCTGGTGGTGGGGCTGCATCAGGCCAGGCCAGGCTGTGGCTGTCGATGGGTGTATCAGAATGAGCGGCGTAGGTGCAACGCCACTGAGGTGGCAAAGAGGATGGGACAGCGAAAAAAAAAAAAAAAAAAAAAAAGAAAAAGAAAAGCTGCAGTAAGCTAAATGTTGCTCTTGGTGCACCATGACCATAGTTCAAAGGTCATCGGATTGCAAGCATCTGAATGGCTTGTACCAATGTGCCTTATGCAAGACACACAAGCCGTGTTATACACATCAATTTGACATGTTTTCCTTTGAATTTCTCTTGAAACAACTGCAACGCTAGGAAAGCAGCTTTCTATTCCAGGATATTTATGTGAGAAATTGACATACGACTGCCCTCCTGATAATACTCCCTCACATTCACAACCCCAACCAGTGAGGCTTGCATCAGATGTGACTGTGATATCAGGTTCACTGGTGCTGATGCCATTCAATGCCTGGTTTTCATTAGCAATCCACCGATGCAGCACAGCTTAGCTGTTAACAATGTCATGGTTTGGTCAACATCCTCCAGCTTTTCTTCAAAGCCTGGATGTTTTCTGCTTCTAAACATCCATAATGGAAAACCCCATGTTTGACTGCTGCAGAGCTGGCAATAATCTTCCTCATAGCCTGAGCAACATGTCTAATTGGTGTAGACTGTTTGTGTAGCAGGCTTGCCCAGCTTCCTTTCTAGACTTTTTTAAATCTCTCAGAAGTGAGTTGAACTGTCATTGTTTCAGAGTCATTGCTAACAGCCAGGCTGTGATTGTGTTTGGATGGTTTCAGCTCTGACTTTGCTGGGTGTATCAGAAATCCTAATCTTTAAATGACCTATAGCTCATCTTAGAGAGCAGTGGCTGCAAAGACAGAGTCGGAAGCAAATTAGCAGCGAGATTAATGGCCGAATAAAAGTGGAATCAGACACAAGAACTGCGCTTGAAAAAACAGTAGGTTGAGATTGACCATGAACAAGAAAAAAGAACGCAATTCAAAACAAACCAGCAAAGAGAGCAAACAAACCAATCAACAAAAAAAAAAAAGAGCGCGAAACTGAACGCCTGAAATTTAGCGAAGATGGTGATGCTGAACAACACAAATTAGAATAGAACTTGAAGCTTAACAAAAAAGACTGAGAGGAAAACATGCATTTAAACCTGGTCCCTCCACCCGATCTCGCCCCTCCCTTCCTCTCAAACCGTGGGCCCCCAGCAGGTTCTACGTTTTCCTCATTGTAAAGAGACTGTTGACAAGACTAATGGGCTCATGTTCCGTATTGAAGCCCATGCTATTTTGTGCAGATGGGATTGTGATCAGTGGGCCATCCATTTTGTTTCCTGTCTCGAAGTCCTTTCCTTTTTACCATGCCCTCTGTGCTTCAGGGCCTGCCCTTTATGATACCCTTAGGTAACACTTTCTGGCCGAGCTCCAGTGCACAGCTCACGCCTTTTGTGAAAGGTTTCGCCAAGCTAGACCACACTCAGGTGGATCATTTTCTGCTTGTCTGACTAGGCTCAAGATCACTTCGATAGGTGAACAGCCTTGTCGGATTTAAACGCCATGTTTTTCGGGGGGCTCCATTACTCATCAGGGGAATAAGGTTTTACATCCAGTGTATAAAGATCTGTTTTGTTTGTTGTTTTGGCCACAGAAAAAAAACACTTTTAAAATGTACATGAAAAAGCCCCAGTGGATAAATCTTACATAGAAGCTTGACCAAATAAACATGAGGACAAAATGTTGAAGAGGGACAAGTGTTGTAGAGGTGAGATGGAGACCATCTCAGGATTCCACTACCCCAGGTGATGCTCAATCAAATTGCAAAGGCCATGCATACACTGCTGGGTACACGACATCAAACTCTGGGAGAGACTACTCAGGCCAGTCTACTCGTTTCTCCCTCCCTCTTCACGTCATTCAGTCTATCCTTCTTCCACTTCTCATAACAAAGGTACTTTTTCTGTCCCCTCTGGAACTGGCAGAGATTATGAGACGTTCATTCTTCAGATCAAGGTGGTCAAGGTAAACAGTCAGACAAGTGCTCAGTGGTGTGCCATGTATGTGATGGTGTTGAATACTGCCTGCCACAGTGTCCTTCCAGCGAATCGTGTGCGAAAAACTGTAGTACGCATGGTCCTACCTCCAACCGGTGTGGCTAAGCACTGGGTATGCTGAATCCACACCAGGGTAAGAGAACAATGAATAAGCCATCGTGATATTGGTCGCACAATGGCTGGATTTCAGAAATCTTTGGTTCCTGTTGACTGTTTTTTTTTGAGAACACGCACTGTTTCCTATGACAGTAGATGCATGCACTATCCATGTAGGCTTTAAGAAAAGAGATATGATTTCAATTTCATGCCGTACTTGCGCAATTCATGGGTCTCTTGACGATGATCTCCATTGCCACACAAACAGTGTTAGATAGTTATCGCTTTGCTACACCAGCTTCTGTATTGATCCTGCCCGTTGTGTGCTATTTTTAAATACATAATGGAGAAACCATAGAAATACATAGAAACCTAGGAATCAACATACATTTTACTCATACAGGCAACTAGCACTTATCCACTTGTCTAAAATCATGAACACATATGAACACGTTTGCACAGTCTACGCGTACACGATTTCATACAAGCGTGTATCATTACTTCTAAAATAGGTATGTTATAGCAGGAAATGCGACAACTCATAAATTGTGAAAGCAAAACCCTAAAATCTTCATTAATCAGCACACACACACACACACACACACACACACACACACACACATATATATATATATATATATATATATATATATATATATATATATATATATAATCTACATATATCATATATATCATCTGTATATCTTGTCATATTCAGCAAAGATACATATGCAAAGCAAGTATCCTAACCATCTTAAGGTATATACGGATGGATCATTGACAAAGAACAAAGACGCTGGATCTGCTTTTGTTATTCCATCACTTAAAGTAGACAAAACATATTCAATAGGAAAAAATCGATCTATCTTAGTCACCGAAATGGTAGCTATACTAATGGCTTTGACATATTTAATTGATTTGCCACAATCAATCTTGAAAGTATTTTTATGTGTCGACTCGATGTCAGTACTACAATCTATCAAATTTTTCAGTTCTAATTCTGAAAACTTTATTTTAAAAGAAATATGTTATTTAATTCATATTTTGATGTGCAAGGGAGCTGATCTCACTTCTTTTTCTGGGTCCCCTTCCCACTGTGGAATCTTGGGCAATGAATTTGCTGACAGATCTGCCAAAAAGGGAGCCAAAACTGAAATGAGTGCACAGTCACTTTCTGTCCCCTTGACTATACAAGAGTGTCATCAAAGTGTTAAAACAAGTAGCTTGGGACTTTTTTTTAGAAACAACCAGAACATCCCTTATTTGCGGGTTAATGCTCGAAATAGCCATGTTCTCAGCTTTTATCAGGTTGAAGGCATTGAACACCTGCAGGTTCGTGATATGTATCAGTACAGAAACTTTGTTTCAGTATTTTATAGACTGAAACTCGACGCATTCAGAACGAAAGATAGTGCAGGAACAAAATGCGTATGTGGTAAGGCAAACGTGTCGAGAGCCCACGTTTTTATTTGATTGTGTGACTCTTAAGGCATACTTACCATGTTTATTAGGCATGACAGTGACTGATGTTTTTTTTTTTCTGATATTGATTTTGCTTTCAAAGTTACTTTTGTTTAATATGTAGTCCTGTTAGATATTTACTATAATGTTATAAGTAGCAATTATCCCATATTTTGCGTGCACTTCCACACACCTATGCTTCTACTACACACACACACGCAAACGCGCGCGCGCGCACACACACGCCCTCACCCACACCAACACACACACACACACACACACACACACACACACACACACACACACACACACACACACACACACGCACACACATACACACTTATTAAGCACTACTGGAACTGGATCCTGTTACGGAGTATTGAACAGATGTCCAGTCTGGTGTTCAGACCGGCAAAGACTGTCCCGATATTAGTCATCCACCATGTTTCTTTCTTACCGAGTAATCTTTCGTCCTCTACATAGTCTATGGCAAATATTTCGACGTCTGAGTGTAGGTCTTCAGATGAGTGCTTCAAAGTATTCATGTGGTGGGCCACTTGGCATTTGTTCGTCTTCTTTAATTTGATGTCCGATTTGTGACCAGTCCATCTCTGCTTTAGATTTCTGGTAGAACCAACATACCAGGCGTATTGATGGATCTTACACCGGACGATGTACACAGTGTTGGGGGTTGTGCGGCCCAGTGTTTTCCTAATCTCCCATCTTCTTTTTGTCTCATAGGGATATGAATCTCTCGATGTCTATGGCATGGGCACAAGTGTCGCATCGCTTTGCTTGGCACTTGAAAAAGCCTGGTTTCGACTTTGGTCCATGTTGAACAAAACGGCGGGGGAATTGTGGGTTTGTATATTTCCCCCAGGTTTCACCTGTGTCTGTCAGCTGCGATCAAAGTTTTGGGTGGGAATATTTTCCTGTTTTATCTGTCTACATAGAGCAGGTGGAGATTCTCCCTTGATTTTTGACTTGGGAGGGTACCGCGGGTCATACGTTGTCACCCAGGCATGTTTTTTTTTTTTTTTTTTGCTCTTGCTCTTTCTCGGCTTAAAAAGTGCTTCGCTGCGATTCACCTGAGCCCCTCTGGTTAGTTCTCTTTTGGCTTTTTTTTCGGTCCCACCCAGACAGCTCAAAATAGCTGGGTATTTCCTCTATGCGTTTATCCAATGTCAGGTCATCACTACACAGCATTCGCAGTCTGGTCCCCACGCTAGAGATAAGTCCTTTAAAGACTGATGGGGCATGACAGCTATCTGGGGGGAGGTATGAGTGACAGTGTTTGCTAAAGACGTCTGTGTGAATCCTCCCATTTACAATCCTTAGCTGAATATCCAGGTAGTCAACCTCCGTGCCTGTCTTGATGGTCCATTTGATGGAGTGGGCGGGGGTGGGGGTGGGGGGTGGGGGGGGGTGGGGGGGGGGAGGTCCTGGAGAAAGGCTTCGAAATTTGTTGAGTCTGCAGTTGGGAAGTATCGTTATTCCGTCATCCCGGAACCGGCTCCAGTCTAATTGCCTCTTCTGGTCATCAGTGGGGGCTGAGAACAGGTCAAACAGGAGTGGAATAGGGCACGTCTCCACGAGTTTCTGGTCCAACTTACCCATGAACACATCAACGAAATCACAGGCATGAGGTGGTCCCATGGCTATGCCATGGTTAGGTCTAGCATAGATGGTGCCACTCCCATCGGTGTGTTGGCTGACATTGTTATCCAGTGACAGAGAAAGAGCTTCCATGACGCAGATCGTGGGAACTCCCAGGAGAGTGGGGTGTTTTTCAATAGGAGCTCTTTTGTGGCAGGGATGCCCATGTCGTTGTTGACGTTGGGGTACAAAGACACTACGTCACAAACAGTAAAGCAGGCAGAGTCAGGGAGAGGGACTAGAGTTGTGTTGATCTTGTCAACCTTTTGAAGGAATTCCTTTGTGTCCATTACCTGGTAGGGTAGATGTGTGGGTGAGGTGGCTGATGCACAGCTGCACAAATTTGGAGATAGGTTGAACTGGGGTGTCGCAGCCTGTCGGCAGCAGTCTGGTTGGGTAGAGCTTAGTTTTATGGGTTTTTATGAGAGGCTTGCATTTTCCTGGCCGACTTGTCGAAATATTGGTGATGTAGTGGGCCATTTCCTCATTAATACCTCCATTTTTCAGCCATTTTTACGCCCAGTGCTTGATTTTGGTGACAGTTCCTGGAGTGGGGTCTTTAGGGAGGATGCCGTAGTAGCCAGGGTCCCTCAGGGTTTGAGTGATTGTGTCATCATCCTTTTCGAGTAATGTGATCACCATATTGCCTGTCTTGTCTGCATAGCGGCATGCACAGCCTTTTGTCAGTGGCAGATTCCTTAGTTCTCTAAGGGCTTTTCTCTGCCCGTGTGTCAGGTTGTCTCTGATTTTCCTTCGCTTTGTATGGTCGAGGAAGTTGTCTTGGCATTCTTTGATGAAGGATTCCAGGGCAGCATTGTTCCTTGGAGCACTACTCGTTGTGGGTTGGTACCAGGGCATTTTAGTGAAGGTTCCTCTCTGTTTCTATGTGGTCGTCCGTCTTGGATTTTTTCTTCCTTTGGTAGTGGAAAAAGTGCACTCACCCACCAACCCACCCACCCACCCACCCATACTATTCAAGAGGAATAGTACTCGCCTGCAAAACAGTTTAAAAGAAGACGAAATCCAGGTTTCCTCTTTTTCTATGTGGTCGTCCGTCTTGGATTTTTTTTCTTCCTTTGGTAGTGGAACAAGTGCCAACGGAGGCGCGCAGCCCAGGCATGCGTGCCTAGGAGTTGGTCACATACATCTACTGGCTCACGGGGGGTTGGGAAAAAAAAGCAGTCTGGGAGTCTGCAGATGGCATTCTGGTCTTGGGATAGCTCAATATCTGCTGTAACTATCGGATCAAAGGGGTGAGAACATGCATGCCTGGGTAGGTCACTGGCTTGTGCTTTACTAAAGCTCTTGCTGGGAATCTTTTGGCTGCGGGGCTTCCCATGACGACGAGGACGGTGTGGGCGAACTTTTCTGGGAAAGGGGTCTGTCCTATTACGAGGATCGTCAATCAACCCTCTCACTTTAGTGGATCCAAGGAAGTATGGGTTCCTCTGAAGTGTTGAAGACAAGCGCCGGAGTATCCAGCTCACACAGGACTAGTTCATGTACATTTCATCAGA
>JADBJO010019946.1:7500-32272 GCA_016801955.1 Conus betulinus | reverse complement strand
TTCCTGTACTAGCCCCCCCTCTCTGTCTAAATTTTGCTTCATTTTCCGCCCTCGGTCCCTCCGTTTTTGAAACTTGGCCTTATTTGAGTTCTGTGTCAAGCTTTGGCAGAAAGAGTTGAATTTTGGTACAGTCCATTCATTTCCAAATTGTATTTGAGGGAAGAGACATGATGGTGCTTTTGGGCAGCTTAGTTCTATATCATCTTCTTTAATTCATGGCATATATTGAATATGCCAGATAGTGAATAACTTCACAAATCAAGTTGACGGACAGCTGCTTTACCAGGATTAATACTGTTGGAAACATCCACGGAGAGAACTGTTCATCAGCTTAGTTCATCCGCATCCATTGCTAGCCAAGGGCATCCAAAGCAGAAATCCTCTGCAGACAGCAAAGACACAGTGAGCACTCTGCAGAACGAAATCTGAATGGACAGACAATATCATCTGCCTGGGACAAAACCATCTCCATAGGACAATACCATCTGCATGGGGGCACTACCATCTCAATGGGACAATACCATCTCCATGGAACAATACTATCTCCATGGTAGATCCGCAAAGGGAGTGAATTCAACAATTCTCAATCTATCAGGTGTCTTCCTCCTGAAGTTAGGAGAAGATTCGTAAAAAAGAGCGATTCCAACGATCCTCATTCTGTCAAGTGTCTTCCTCCTCCGACCAGCCGCAGTGACGAAGTGGTTAGCGTCACGGACGCCCGGCATGGAGGTCGTAGGTTCGATTCCCATCAGAGTCATGAGGGATTTTCCTGCCCCTCCGGCTCTTACCCAGAGTTGAGTTTGCTGCGGTCTCAGCTGGGAAGACTGGGACCACACAGTCGAGTTTCATCCACTTAATGGATACGTCTCTGATAGCGTCGCTCAAATTTCCTGACCAACACTGCAGGTGTCTGTATATCTCGGGCCTGGTTGACGCCGGATATATCATGAAAGGAAGCGTAGAGTACAGCCCTTTCATGCAGCCTCAGACCAAATGGAAATCCGTAGAATCATCTTCATCATTCTCATTCTCACCGATCAGCATTAAAAAAATCTCAGATTCTATGGTCCTACATGCCCTGCTATCATGGTGACCTCAGTTTCGATGTCCTCTCCATGTCTGTGGCCTTGGTTAGGTTCCGTCGGGATCACTGGTATCGGCGAGTCCATGGGGGCTGTCGTTGGACGGACGTGGTGGCGCCCTCCGAAGGGAGAGCTCACTCACGCTGGCTCCGCGGCTAAGCAATTATTGTCGTCAGTAGGGTGCTTAGTAGGTGATGTCCTGCTTATGATGGATCAGAACAGGCGTCACTGACACACTACGGAAGTGACTCGGCAGCAGTGCAGTGTCTCCTCTGGTGGGTTGCCTCTTGACGATCTGACATTGACTGTTCCCTATGGATTGCAGGTGCTGGGGCCGCAGCGGGACTGACTGGACTGTGGCTGTGGACAGGGTGTCGGAATGAGCGGCGTGGACGCACTTCCACTGAGGTGGCACAGAAGACAGGACAGCAAAAAAAGTCTTCCTCCTCCAGTGACGGGTAGATGCGTAAAGGAATGATTCCAACGATCCTCATTCTGTCAGTCAGTCTATTCCAGCCAAAGTTACGGGTAGATCCGCAAAGGGTGTGATTTACAACGATCCTCATCCTGCCAGATGTCTGTCCTCCACATCCAGGTGAACGCCACAGCACACAGTTTCTTTTACACAGGGCATTGTGCGTACAGCGACAACACATTTCCAACCCGAGCGGCTTACATGTCATCGTCGTCACCATCGCGATCATCATCGTCATGATATTCATCATGCTCTTAAATCATCGTAACAAGGAAACAACAAACATTCTTTGACACGCAGAGTGTCCAACCCTAGGGTCTGTCATACCGTGCTCTGGTGAAAACCTCGCTTTTCATGTCTTCTCCACATCATGGTGGAGTTGACTTGGTGTTCAGGTCTTCGCTATTCGCTCAGTCATGTGCACTGTCGGTTGAAGGGGTGGTGGCGCCCTCTAGGGGGAGACGCTCACTTGCCCTAGGTCCAGCACCATGCCCTCATTGTCCTCGGTGAGCGGCTTGATTAAGCGGCGTCCAACTGATGCTGGATCACAACAGGCACAGAGGCACTCTTCCTGATGTCCTACTTTAAAACAAGCAACAGTCACATCAACAGACGAAGATTCATTTTTCACAATGTCTTACTGGTCTTTGTCTTGGAGACATACTTCGGTTACCAAGTAGCGACACGGGAAGTAGATCAGCGTTCGAGGCACCCCCTTGTCGAAAGGGCTCAAGTGAGGATCGCCAGTGATACTGCAGGTTTGGATGTCTTCTGGAAACAGGAAAAACTTCTTCATCGTTAATTTGCTCAAGATTTCAAAGACAGAAACGTTGATTCTCTCTCTCTCTCTCTCTCTCTCTCTCTCTCTCTCTCTCTCTCTCTCTCTGTCTGTCTGTCTGTCTGTCTGTCTGTCTGTCTGTCTGTCTGTCTGTCTGTCTGTCTCTCTCTCTCTCTCTCTCTTACATTACGGGTCTCTCAAATACCATATCACATTACGCCATAGCATATCATCCTAGTTGTAGTGCATGCTCAACATTCATTGATTCAAAAGATTTAGGCATTAAGCTACCCTTCCCTTTCCCATCCTTTATCTTTCACTTTTCATGTTGTATTATCCAATTCAGTTACTGTCTGGTACTAAATCTTTGTCAAAATTTGAACATAGATGAATTTTGTGCCACGAGAGAGAGAGAGAGAGAGAGAGAGAGAGAGAGAGAGAGAGAGAATAAATGAATGAATGTTTATTCAAATAGGCCTCAGCCCCTCATGAAGGGGTAAAACGTACAGGTATACCACTTCATCATGCAATGCAAAAGGCTACGGTTATGGCAGGCACATCATGCAAAACTATGAAGTAGCTATTTCTCTATAGCGAAAAGCCTTTAGAAAAACAACGATAAATTTCGTACAACAGGTTGAGCGCATGCCATGAGTAGACTTAGTTTAAATAAACAAGGTTGTCGATAATATTTAGGCTCCAAAAACTTTCCTCTTATTCCTTTCAACCATTGACAACAAACAACGAAGTGTATCTCATCTTCTTTAGACATCTGGCATAATGGACACATCAGATCGCAATCATCACAACGTTTATATCTAAAACGATGCACATTCAAGTCAGATATACCTAATCTAAACCTAGTCATTATATACTTCAATTTTCGGTCCATATTTGCTTTCAAATATTGCTTCAAGTCATGGGTGTTACAAAACGTTCTATACAAATGAAATCTTTCACTAGTGTAAATGTGGTTATTCCAGTTTTGCCATCTAGAGTCAACCAAACGCTGACGAAACATTGCTATAAAGTGATTTTCATTTCCCACACCTTGATTTAACCACACGACAGCAAAACCCATTACTATATAGACAAACACGCACATTTGAAACCCAGTTCATCTTTCCCCTAGCATCTAAATCATACAGTATTTTATACGCTATATTAGGTAACCTATGTTCATTCATATGTAATAGCTTAAACCAATATCGAAGGCAGTTAACCGCAGCATTAACATACGTGAGAAATCTGTTTTGTTTCACCATATACTAAATCGTTGGGAGTATGCAGATCTACGCCTGAATACTTTTTAAGAGCAAATAAATGAACTGACTCACAATGAACAGCGGCTCGGTCTAACCCCCATATTTCTGATCCGTATAGCAGTACTGGCTGGACACGCGTATCAAAAAGTTTTATAAACAGTTCAAAGGAATTGTTATTTAGAGCATGTAGCTTCTGAACTATACAGAACAATACATTTTTTTCGCTCGACTGGCAAGATCTTTACATGCAGCAGTGAAACTCAGACGAGTGGAGATAAATATTCCCAAATACTTGTAAACATTAACTACAGGCATTACCACGCCATCATACAGCCATCGTTCTCTTACACTTAGATAACCTCCCTTCCGAAGTACAATTATGCTACTTTCATTCAGGCTGACTTTCAATTGAAGCGAAGAAGCAGCATGTTGCAAGTTATTTAGCTGTGTCTGCGGCCCTCTAGCCGTTTCTGACAATAAAACATCATCTGCCAATAGAAGAATGAACAACTCAAATGCAGTACGTGAGAGTACAGCGCCATGTTTACCATTATTAATCACATGTAAAGATGTTATGAGAGAGAGAGAGAGAGAGAGAGAGAGAGAGAGAGAGAGAGAGAGAGAGAGAGAGAGAGAGAGAGAGAGAGAGAGAGAGAGTTTAAAGTCAGGCGCTTCGCCCATTACATGTGTAATAATCGACGCTATGTTCACAGAAGGAATATTTACACGGACATAGATTGCAATCGAACATTTCATGCGTTTAAAAGAAACATGGATAATCCAGTTAACACAGAATTGTTGGTGTTTAACAAATGGAAGTAGAATTTGAACATCAAGTATCTGGATATCACTTTATTTGAATACATTCACTTCTAAATTCAGTATACCCAAAAGCTATCGACAAAACTAAAACTGTTTGTCGTAGTGTTCGTACAGAAGGGACGTAACTTATTTCCAGGAACAGTCCCTTTATAGTGTGTATAAAGACAGTGAAGGGGGGACATTCCAGGGTCAATCTGGCGAATGGTTTTTATATTGTGAATAAAGAGAGTGAAGGGGAACATTCCAATATCGATGTGGCAAAGATGTTCAAATTGGTAGATTTTGGATGGAACACAGAAAAGGTCTGAGCGTCAACAAGAGCTCAAACTGAGCACAAACACCATGACAATCAAGAGACTCCGGACAGTCGCGCCGGCTCTGAATATAACTCTCAGTTAATCTTTGTTAAAATGGTCCCATAAACCTTTCAAGTTACCAGCACGCTGGGCCTCCCAAGCCACGTCAAACCACTGCTGCACAGTGCTGTGAGTTGTACATGCCCAGGGGGGTATGCTGCTGACTTAGCAGTGAAAGACGCACGTTATGTGTTTTGTGAGGATATCTGCTTATCATTCAAATACACGTTCAGTACTGCTACACTGTGCTGTGAGTGTTTCTACATGCCCAGGTGATACACTGCTGACTTCGCAATGAAAGAGACGTAATCATTATTATATGCTTTGTTTGGATACCTGTGTATCGTTCAGACACGCTCTCAGAACCGCTACACAGTTCCATGCGTTTTACATACCCAGGGGGTACAATCTGCACATTGGAGCGAAAAAAAAAAAGCATAATGTATGTTTTTGTTTGGACACCTGTTTATCATTCACATAGACTTTGAGTGCTGCTAAACAGTACTTTGGGTTGTACATTCCCAGATGTTACACTGTGGACTTTGCAGTGAAAGAAACATATTGTGTGTTTTGCTTGGATACGTGTTTATCGTTCACAAACACTTTCAGTAGCAAGGATGTATCACACTTGACACGTGTATTTGCAAAGCTTGTAAATCTACCAGCTGTCCCATATATGAAACGCCTGGGACACCTGGGGTTGACAGCCGTGAGTCTGTTTCATGCAGCCAGCTGTGTTCTGTCTGTTCACCCACGGTCCGACGTCAATCCTCATACGGCGGAAGACGTCAGAATGGACTGTATCTGAGCGTTCAATATCTTAAAGGACATGTTTGGAGACAGCTCTTAAACAGACCATTTTCATGATAACAGATTGACCTTTTCTGGGTATGCCAGAAAGATCTTGCAAGGGTGGTTGAACAGCACTTTGGTTGATAGATATAACCTGAAATAACCTTTAAAAATATCTATAAATATCTAGTCAGTAAGAAAGATAGATGCAAAGAAAGATTGATAGAGATAGAAACAGATAGATTTGAACACAATTTCACACACACCACACACACACACACACACACAACACACACACACACACACACACACACACACACACGCACACGCACACAAATGTTAGACGTGTGTTCGTGTGTACGTGTGTGTGTGTGCGTGCGTGCGTGCGTGCGTGCGTGCGTGCGTGCGTGCGTGCGTGTGTGTGTGTGTGTGTGTGTGTGTGTGTGTGTGTGTGTGTGTGTGTGTGTGTGTGTGTGTGCCTTTCTTTTTATTAAAAAGTGTTATTTCGGCGATGAAAGGTTGAAAATTGTTTTCCACACACACACACACACACACACACACACACACACACACACACACACACACACACACACACACACACACACACACACACCACACACACCACACACCTGTATAATTCATTATCTATATAGCGGTGGGTAACACACCAAGGACCAAGAACTGACCATCACACCATGATCCATGATCTATACAGCAGTGGATAACAGACTAAGGACTGACCATCACACCATGATCCATGATCTATACAGCAGTGGATAACAGACCACTAAGGACGACCATCACACCATGATCCATGATCTGTATAGCAGAGGGTAAGCCACAGCGCAGGGGACGGTCAGACACAAGGAACGACCAGGAGCAAGCGCATGATTCGGTGGAGCTGGAACAGCAACGGCTTGCAGAGGGAAGGACGGAATTGCTTCACAGGCTTGGTCACCCACGTTGTTGAGGAACACACTGTTCTTAGTGCAATGGTGTAGTACAGGTGTGGGTGAAAGTGATGTGTGTGTGTGTGTGGGGTGGGTGGGTGTGTGTGTGTGTGTTGTGGTTGTATGGTTGTTGTCGTTGTTGTGTGTGTGCGTTGTCGGGTGGGCAGCTGAGTGAGTGAGTGAGTGAATTGTGTGTGTGTGGGGTGTGTGTGTGTGTGTGTGGTGTGTGTGTGTGTGTGTGTGGGTGTGTGATGTGTGTGTGTATGTGTGAAGTGCGCGCCGCGCGCGCGCGCGCGTGGTGTTGTGTAGTGTGTGTGTGTGTGAACGGGATACCGAAGTAGAAAATGATGTTCGGCGCGGCGAGGGTTTATGGATTGGTGGCTGGCCGAACTTGTGTGAGAAAGACACAAAATGAAAGAGAACGATAAAAGAAAGGAAGAAGCGGTATTAAAAGAAAACGAAGCCCATGGCTCATCGGATATGGGACTTAGCCAATATTATGGGACCAAGACAGAGTGTAGATTGCGTCCTTTTGTTTTACTTGCAAAAACTTAAACACACTTGAACTATGCGTAATCCTAACTGTGATATGTAGTGGGCCGATTGTAATTTTACTGGGAAACCCAAAATAAGCTTAAACATTTTGCTGATTATATAAACGATAAGTAACCCCAAAGCTCGGGACGCAATTGAAGATAATGATTGGTAGAGTTTCAGTCCCCCTGCCGAGAATAAGGCATGGAGAATCAAACCGCTGCCCGAATGAATATCTACAGCGTAAGGTTCCCACACAGACAGGTCGCATGGGATTTCTGTCGTTTTTACAGTCGCCCGCCATGTTTGTGTACCGGGACCTATGCAGATTTGTAGACTCTTCTCCCCCGGATCCCCCCCCACGCTACACGACCTTAATCCGAGCACGGTTCCACATTAGAATCTGGAAAACGTCATTCGCCGGGGGGAAAAACACCCGTCGCATGTTGGGATAGTTTGCTTGCCGTTTACTAAATTGAGGATAATCAATATGTTCGATTGAACTACGATTATTGTGAAGAATAAATAGAAACCCATCGGGAGAGCAAGTTATGGCTTCCGTATGACAACCCCGAGCGGGCCACCAGCTACGCGATTTGCCACAATTGCGGATCAAAGCAAATCCTATATGAGCTTCGCTTTTTTGAGCGAATGCCAATGATCTCCAAGACGCTTTCCGGCGTCCGCACCCCAGGCGCCGCAGACTTTGGCCGAAAATGCACGCTCTTGCCGCAACCCGACAAAGAAATTGAACGCAAACGGTCTCACTAAAGCAACCTCTCCGATATTGGAACTCAAAGAAGAACGCTTCCGACTTGTACGTGACACAAAAAATGACGAATATCTCCGCTCAAAAGCACGCTGGAGCGCCCCAACACACTTCCCCCCAATATTTGCCCCCCCGAGCAAAAAGAACAACTTTTATTTCACTGCAAAACCCGATCGAACAATGCATTGCGAACAACCGGTTCCTACACTCTGACGGCATCGAGGGTCGAGAAGAGGTTAAAGAATCATCATGTGTCTTATACAAAAATAGGGTAGGTTGAAAGAGTGAAGTCCAGCCTAATTCAAACACAATAACCTACCCCACATTTTGAACGCAGCGACACCCAGACGCCCAAGGGTCTCTAGACAGCCCATAGAAATAGACATCCAAAATGGACGAAGCAGTGGTCAGGCATAGAAATGAACACCCTGCACCACCCCAACCCAAAAACGCTCCGGGCCGAGAAAAGTTGCGGGGCGCAGCACTCTTTTCAACCTTTTTCACCGCCGCCAAACTACCCAATCAGGGTTTGTGGTCGCGAGCTGAACCTCAGATGTTCTTAGGAGCAAACACTTGAACCTCCAAGATCAGAAGATTTCCTTGGACATAAGTTGGTTCCAGACCATGACGCGACGAAAAACCAATGCGGCAAAAACCTAATAAAAAAATCACCTCGAACTGGTAAGCCTAACCCAACCAACAAAAACAATTAACAAGCAGACCTGCGAAACATTTGACAAGATTCTGCCGAAGGTGTCCGCTCCCTGGATTTGTTTTCATTGTTCCTATTCCTTTAGGCCTGGTCCAGCGGAGTACACGTTTCAATGTTATTTCTTCGTCAAGAGGCTTCTCTTCCTCTTCAGAAATGTTAGGTCTTTGTTTCGAATTAGGTATGGAACATTAACATATTCCAACCTCCCTATTTTTGTATTAATCCATCCCCATGATGCATTCTGACGGTCTTCTCTGAACTCTCGGATCCGCAAGGATTTGTATAAACCTGTTTTTCAATGGGTTCGTTTGAGCTTGAAATTAAAGTTCTGTTCTCTGGTGGGCAAAAAAATATTCGTTGTAATTTTTTTTGCTCCATCTTGATTTGATCAGTAAGAGTATTCTTTCATTTTTTTTCACGTACAGATTCTGAATCGTTCTTCGGGATTGCCAAGCGATCGTTATGTTTCTTAGGACGTACTTTTCTTTAATTCTTTTTCCGTTAAAATTTGCTGCAAAGCGGGTGTCATTTTCTTCCAAATTCTTCTTCTTTCATACGCGAAGGCGTTCTGGATATAATTTCATAAGGAAAAAGCTAATTCATATATATTTGCTTTATCCGCAAGTCCCACTTCCAGCGAACTAACCAATTATCAGACTCACGAACTCACAGCATAATTCTTCCCTCCCCCAGACATTCCTACCCTGGTTCCCGCCCCACCCCCACCCCTCATTTTATTTCTAAAAATCAGTTCTCGGATAATAGGGCGCTAACCACTAGGCCTTATTTCTATTTAGTAACGAGCAATGCAAATTCCGACGGGTGGTTCGTCGAATACGTTTTCCAGTTCTAATTGTACCGTACCAGGAATGGTATGGCACTGTACTCCTGGAGAGAATAGCACAATCTTCAGAGTCAGAGGGGTGGCAACCCAATCGACGGTAAAAAGAAGATCCAAGAAGGCGGATTTGCTTGGGTGGTGACTTACGCTTGTATAATCATCGGCAGTGGTTTATTATCCTGCCTTATATTGTCCGGACTGACTCGACCATGGGTATCTTCAATTGCTTCTCCCGAGGTTGGGGGTGGCTTATCTGTTTATAATCAAAATGTTTACAATTCTTTGGGTTTCAAGAAGTAAGTGAAACGACCAACTACTACATAGTTATGACTACGATATTTGTAATAAGTGTTGTTTTAAGTTTTGAGAAAAGGGGAAATTATACTCTGTTGGTCATTAGATATTGGCTAATTATATCAGATCCAGTGGTCCGTTCTTTTAATATCCGTTTCATTCTTTCTTTATAGTTCTCTTTCATTTGTGTCTTATCACAAAATGTTAGATAAAATCAATAACAATTCCAGCCGAAAATCTTTGTTAACTTCGTATTAATTTCACACCACACACACACTACAAACAAGCACCGCCGCGCGCGCGCGCGACATCCCACATACAAACACACATGCAACACACACACACACACACACACCACACACACCAACACACACACACACACACACACACCACAAATTCACTCACTCACTCAACCTACCTCACACAAACACGCCAAACACAAAAAACAAACGACAACAACACAAAACAACAAAACCACACACACACACAAAAAACACACACACACACACACACACACACACACACACTGTAATCCACAACTGCAATTATAAGAACAGTGTGTTCCTCAACAGACTGTGGGGGACCAAGACTGTGACAGCAATTCCCACAGTCCTTCCCTTCGTGCAGCCCCGTTGCTTGTGCCAGCTCCACCGATCATGCCAGCACTGTGTCCTCCTGTGGTGCCGTCAATGGGTGGTGGAAGGTAGTGCTTGCTCATTGGTCTGTTCCCCTTCTGCGCCTGGCGAGGATCCGCTGGATTCATGCGATCGTGCTGGGGCCAGTCCTTGGTCTGGTATCCACTGCTATATAGATCAGGGATCATGGTGTGGTGGTCACAGTCCCTTGGTCTGTTAGACCACTGCTATTATAGATCATGGATCATGGTTTGTGGGGGCAGTCCTTGGTATGTGTACCCTCGTGCTATAAGATCCTGGGTGTGTTTGATGGGTCAGGTTCCAGCCTTGGTCTGTAACCACACACCTGGGCACGCAAGCCAGCATCCCTGGTTCTCCGCCCGTGGCCCGCAATTGCTTACTCCTTGCCGTCTGTATCCAGGTTTTTGTACAGATCCAATGGAAGATTCATGGTGTGATGGTCATGCCTTGCGTCTGTAACCCGGCTGATATACGATACCTGGTGTAGGTGGACCAGCTTACCCCTTGGTCTGGTATCCACTGGAACGTAGTATAGATCACATACGGATTATGGTCACCAAATTTGTGGTGGTAAAGTTCTTGGTCCTTGGTGGTTTACCACGCTATATAGAGCATGAATGATAGAGGTGTGTGTGTGTGTTTGTGTGTAGTGGGTGTGTTGTGTGGTGTGTGTGTGTGTGTGGTTGGTGTGTGTGGTGTTGTTGGGGGAACAATGTTGCAACCCCTTCATCGCCGATATACACTTTTTAATAAAAAGAAAGGCACACCCCACACACACACCACACACACACCACACACACCACAAATTTAACACACACACCCACAACACACACACACACTCACGCATTGCACGCGCACGCACGCACGCACACACACACACGTACAACACAAAAACACACGTCTAAAGTGTGCGTGGGGGTGCGGTGGGTGCGTGGGTGTGTGTACGGTTGTGGTGCCTGGTGTGTGTGTGTGGGGCTTGTTCAAATCTATCTGTTTATCTCTATCTATCAATCCTTTCTTTGCATCTATCTTTTCTTACTGACTAGATATATTCTAGATATTTTAAAGGTTATTTTCAGGTTATATCTATCAACCAAGTGCTGTTCAACCACCTTGCAAGATCTTTCCTATGCATACCCAGAAAAGTCAATCTGTTATCATGAAAATGGTCTGTTAAAGAGCTGTCTCCAAACATGTCCTTTAAGATATTGAACGCTCAGATACAGTCCATTCTGACGTCTTCCGCCGTATGAGGATTGACGTCGGACCGTGGGTGAACAGTGGATACAGAACACAGCTGGCTGCATGAAACAGACTCACGGCTGTCAACCCCAGGTGTCCCACGTTTTCATATATGGGACAGCTGGTAGATTTACAAGCTTTGCAAATACACGTGTCAGTGTGATACATCCTTGCTACTGAAAGTGTTTGTGAACGATAAACACGTATCCAAGCAAAACACACAATATATGTTTCTTTCACTGCAAAGTCCACAGTGTAACATCTGGGGAATGTACAACCCAAAGTACTGTTTAGCAGCACTCAAAGTCTATGTGAATGATAAACAGGTGTCCAAACAAAACATACATTATGCCCATTTTTTTTTTTCGCTCCAATGTGCAGATTTGTACCCCCTGGGTATGTAAAACGCATGGAACTGTGTAGCGGTTCTGAGAGCGTGTCTGGGAACGATACAGGTATGGATCCAAACAAAGCATATAATAATGATTACGTCTCTTTCATTGCGAAGTCAGCAGTGTATCACCTGGGCATGTGTAGAACACTCACAGCACAGTGTAGCAGTACTGAACGTGTATTTGATGATAAGCAGATATCCTCACAAAACACATAACGTGCGTCTTTCACTGCTAAGTCAGCACAGGCCATACCCCCCTGGGCATGTACAACTCACAGCACTGTGCAGCAGTGGTTTTGAACGGGGTGGCTTGGGAGGCCCAGCGTGCTGGTAACTTGAAAGGTTTTATGGGACCATTTTAACAAAGATTAACTGAGAGTTATAGTATTCAAGAGCCGGCGCGACTGTCCGGAGTCTCATTGATTGTCATGGTGGTTGGTGCTCAGTTTGAGCTCTTGTTGACGCTCAGCCTTTTCTGTGTTCCATCCAAAATCTACCAGTTTGAACATCTTTGCCACATCGATATTGGAATGTTTCCCCTTCACTCTCTTTATTCCACAATATTAAAACACCATTCGCCAGATTGACCCTGGAATGTCCCCCCTTCACTGTCTTTATACACACTATAAGGGACTGTTCCTGGAAATAAGTTACGTCCCTTCTGTACGAACACTACGACAAACAACAGTTTTGTTAGTGTTGGTCGCTAGCTTTTGGGGTATACTGAATTTAGAAGTGAATGTATTTTCAATAAAGTGATATCCAGATACTTGATGTTCAAATTCTACTTCCGATTTGTTAAACACCAACAATTCTGTGTAATTCGATTATCCATGTTTCTTTTAAACGCATGAAATGTTCGATTGCAAATCTATGTCCGTGTAAATATTCCTTCTGTGAACATAGCGTCGATTATTACACATGTAATGGGCGTGATGTGAGCGCGCCAGCTGACTTAAAACTCTCTCTCTCTCTCCGGGGGGGGGGGAGCAGTCGCTCTCTCCTCTCTCTCATCTCTCTCTCTCTCTCTCTCTCTCTCTCTCCTCTCTCTCTCTCTCTCTCTCTCATGTAACATCTTTTACATGTGATTACATAATGGTAAACATGGCGCTGTACTCTCACGTACTGCATTTGAGTTGTTCATTCTTCTATTGGCAGATGATGTTTTTTTGTCAGAAAACGGCTATAGGGCCGCAGACACAGCTAAAGACTTGCAACATGCTGCTTCTTCGCTTCCAATTGAAAGTCAGCCTGAATGAAAGTAGCATAATTGTAACTTCGGAAGGGGAGGTTATCTAAGTGTAAGAGAACGATGGCTGTATTGATGGCGTGGTAATGCCTTGTAGTTAATGTTACAAGTATTTGGGAATATTTATGATCTCCCGCTCGTCTGAGTTTCACTGCTGCATGTAAAGATCTGCCAGTCGAGCGAAAAAAATGTACTGTTCTGTATAGTTCAGAAGCTACATGCTCTAAATAACAATTCCTTTGAACTTTTGTAAACTTTTTGATACGCGTGTCCAGCCAGTACTGCTATACGGATCAGAAATATGGGGGTTAGACCGAGCCGCTGTCATTGTGAGTCAGTTCATTTATTTTGCTCTTAAAAAGTAATTCAGGCGTAGATCTGCTACTCCCAACGATTTAGTATATGGTTGAAACAAACAGATTTCTCACGTATGTTAATGCTGCGGTTAACTGCCTCGATATTGGTTTATTAAGCTATTACATATGGTATGAACATAGGTTACCTAATATAGCGTATAAAATGCTGTATGATTTAGAGATGCTAGGGGAAAGATGAACTGGGTTTTTCAAATGTGCGTGTTTTGTCTATATAGTAATGGTTTTGCTGTCGTGTGGTAAAATCAAGGTGGTGGGAAAATGAAAATCACCTTTATGCAATGTTTCGTCAGCGTTTGGTTGACTCTAGATGGCAAAAATGGAATAACCACATTTACAATAGTGAAAGATTTCATTTGTATAGAACTTTTTGTAACACCCATGACTTGAAGCAATATTTGAAAGCAAATATGGACCGAAAATTGAAGTATATAATGACTAGGTTTAGATTAGGTATATCTGACTTAATGTGCATCGTTTTTAGATATAAAACGTGTGTATGATTGCGATCTGATGTGTCCATTGATGCCAGATGTCCTAAAGAAGATGAGGATACACTTCGTTGTTTGTTGTCAATGGTCAAAGGTTGAAAGGAATAAGAGGAAAAAAAGTTTTTGGGAGCCTAAATATTATCGACAACCTTGTTTATTTAAACTAAGTCTACTCATGGCATGCACCTAAACCTGATGTTGTACGAAATTTATCGTTGTTTTGTATAAGGCTTTTCGGGCTATAGAGAAATAGCTACTTCATAGTTTTGCATGATGTGCCTGCCATAACCGTAGCCTTTTGTTTGCATGATGAAGTGGTATACCTGTACGTTTACCCCTTCATGAGGGGCTGAGGCCTATTTGAATAAACATTCATTCGAGAAGAGAAGAGAGCGAGAAGAGGAGAGAGAGAGAGAGAGATAGATTCAACGTTTCTGGTCTTTGAAATCTTGAGCAAATTAACGATGAAGAAGTTTTTCCTGTTTCCAGAAGACATCCAAACCTGCAGTATCACTGGCACTGCGACTCACTTGAGCCCTTTCGACAAGGGGGGTGCCTCGAACGCTGATCTACTTCCCGTGTCGCTACTTGGTAACCGAAGTATGTCTCCAAGACAAAGACCATAAGACATTGTGAAAAATGAATCTTCGTCTGTTGATGTGACTGTTGCTTGTTTTAAAGTAGGACATCAGGAAGAGTGCATCTGTGCCTGTTGTGATCCAGCATCAGTTGGACGCCGCTTAATCAAGCCGCTCACCGAGGACAATGAGGGCATGGTGCTGGACCTAGGGCAAGTGAGCGTCTCCCCCTAGAGGGCGCCACCACACCCCTTCAACCGACAGTGCACATGACTGAGCGAATAGCGAAGACCTGAACACCAAGTCAACTCCACCATGGATGTGGAGAAGACATGAAAAGCGAGGTTTTTCACCAGAGCACGGTATGACAGACCCTAGGGTTGGACACTCTGCGTGTCAAAGAATGTTTGTTGTTTCCTTGTTACGATGATTTAAGAGCATGATGAATATCATGACGATGATGATCGCGATGGTGACGACGATGACATGTAAGCCGCTCGGGTTGGAAATGTGTTGTCGCTGTACGCACAATGCCCTGTGTAAAAGAAACTGTGTGCTGTGGCGTTCACCTGGATGTGGAGGACAGACATCTGGCAGGATGAGGATCGTTGTAATCACACCCTTTTGCGGATCTACCCGTAACTTTGGCTGGAATAGACTGACAGAATGAGGATCGTTGGAATCATTTCCTTTACGCATCTACCCGTCACTGGAGGAGGAAGACTTTTTTTGCTGTCCTGTCTTCTGTGCCACCTCAGTGGAAGTGCGTCCCACGCCGCTCATTCCGACACCCTGTCCACAGCCACAGTCCAGTCAGTCCCGCTGCGGCCCCAGCACCTGCAATCCATAGGGAACAGTCAATGTCAGATCGTCAAGAGGCAACCCACCAGAGGAGACACTGCACTGCTGCCGAGTCACTTCCGTAGTGTTCAGTGACGCCTGTTCTGATCCATCATAAGCAGGACATCACCTACTAAGCACCCTACTGACGACAATAATTGCTTAGCCGCGGAGCCAGCGTGAGTGAGCTCTCCCTTCGGAGGGCGCCACCACGTCCGTCCAACGACAGCCCCCATGGACTCGCCGATACCAGTGATCCCGACGGAACCTAACCAAGGCCACAGACATGGAGAGGACATCGAAACTGAGGTCACCATGATAGCAGGGCATGTAGGACCATAGAATCTGAGATTTTTTAATGCTGATCGGTGAGAATGAGAATGATGAAGATGATTCTACGGATTTCCATTCTGGTCTGAGGCTGCATGAAAGGGCTGTACTCTACGCTTCCTTTCATGATATATCCGGCGTCAACCAGGCCCGAGATATACAGACACCTGCAGTGTTGGTCAGGAAATTTGAGCGACGCTATCAGAGACGTATCCATTAAGTGGATGAAACTCGACTGTGTGGTCCCAGTCTTCCCAGCTGAGACCGCAGCAAACTCAACTCTGGGTAAGAGCCGGAGGGGCAGGAAAATCCCTCATGACTCTGATGGGAATCGAACTACGACCTCCATGCCGGGCGTCCGTGACGCTAACCACTTCGTCACTGCGGCTGGTCGGAGGAGGAAGACACTTGACAGAATGAGGATCGTTGGAATCGCTCTTTTTACGAATCTTCTCCTAACTTCAGGAGAAGACACCTGATAGATTGAGAATTGTTGAATTCACTCCCTTTGCGGATCTACCATGGAGATAGTATTGTTCCATGGAGATGGTATTGTCCCATTGAGATGGTAGTGCCCCATGCAGATGGTATTGTCCTATGGAGATGGTTTTTGTCCCAGGCAGATGATATTGTCTGTCCATTCAGATTTCGTTCTGCAGAGTGCTCACTGTGTCTTTGCTGTCTGCAGAGGATTTCTGCTTTGGATGGCCTTGGCTAGCAATGGATGCGGATGAACTAAGCTGATGAACAGTTCTCTCCGTGGATGTTTCCAACAGTATTAATCCTGGTAAAGCAGCTGTCCGTCAACTTGATTTGTGAAGTTATTCACTATCTGGCATATTCAATATATGCCATGATTAAAGAAGATGATATAGAACTAAGCTGCCCAAAAGCACCATCATGTCTCTTCCCTCAAATACAATTTGGAAATGAATGGACTGTACCAAAATTCAACTCTTTCTGCCAAAGCTTGACACAGAACTCAAATAAGGCCAAGTTTCAAAACGGAGGGACCGAGGGCGGAAAATGAAGCAAAATTTAGACAGAGAGGGGGGGCTAGTACAGGAATACAGGACTAGACACAATGCATTTCCACTTCTTGGGTTTCTTCAGGCGAAAACAAATTTAGGACAGTGAAAACGAAGAACGAGAAACCACTTGTTTTTCTCCTGTTCGCCTCACGATCAAAATGTCTGTGTATTAGTCTGGCTGTTTGTGGTCCATCAGAAATGTCTGATGTATTAATTCTATCAAATGGCATGTATAGTTGATTGACCCTCTCTCTCTCTCTCTCTCTCTCTCTCTCTCTCTCTCTCTCTCTCTCTTGAGAGAGAGAGAGAGAGATTGTGCGTGTATGTGCGCGCGCATGCTCGCGCATTGGTGTGTGTGTGTGTGTGTATGTATGTGTGTGTGTGTGTGTGTGTGTGTGTGTGTGTGTGTGTGTGTGTGTGTGTGTGTGTGTACGTACGCGCGCCCGCGTGCGTTTTTGTAGTTATTCTTTTTGTAAGTGTTTATTGTGTGTCTGTGTCGCTTTCAAATTAACGTTAGAGTCTGCAATGTCCGACACGAATGATGTAACAAATCCATTGTGATATGAGCAAATGCTTACGTCAGTAAACCATCTGAATCTGAATCTCTCTCTCTCTCTCTCTCTCTCTCTCTCTCTCTCTCTCTCTCTCTCTCTCTCGGTCCCTCTCTCTCTCTCTCTCTCTCTCTCTCTCTCTCCAGGACTGCCTACAGACAATGTACATTTACGCCACTAACGGAGACCCGAATGGTCGGGGTAACAGCTTTGTCGCTCAAGTCGAAGGCGAGGTCCAAAGTGAGGGGAGAAGCGCGTTCGAGTTCGTGCTGAATGCTGACACAATGCGGAACGTAAGTCATGAATCAAGTGAAAAAAAAAAAAAAAAAAAACTTTCTCTCAGGTGATCATCGATTCATCTAGGAGAGAGAGAGAGAGAGAGAGAGAGAGAGAGAGAGAGAGAGAGAGAGAGAGATGAGAGTGGAGTGGGGCGGGGAGATGAGGGTGGGGTAGGGGTGGGGGGTCAAGGGTGACACACGGCATTCCTTTACCATGCCTGAAACGGACTTCTGTCCCTTGACCATCCACAGCCCACTCCCATGCCCCGTCACACAGAGTTCTCACCACTTAATCTGGCATGGCTGTATCCATATCAAACATGCCTCAAACATCTCTTTAGGGTTGACATCGAAATGCCAGATCAGTGCTGACAAACGAGTCACTGTTACTTCAACACCTGGCCAGTCATCCGTACCCTATCTTGATTTTGCAGTCACTGGACACGTGCATATGGAAATTGTCTAGATTATCCCATTTTTATTATCCACTTGAACATGATCGATTTTCTGATTCCAAAGAAAAAAAAAATCAACACTGCTATTTATATCAGAGAAGGCGCTGAATAATCTCAGCGAGCAATACCTGCATCACCAGATCTGTCAAATTTTATGTTCATGCTCAGCAAGTGTGAAAGGAATAACAACATTATTCTCAGTTTTGTCTTTGTGTGTATTTGCCTAAAGGACCAGATGACAGAAATACAGCATGGGTACGTGTGTTATAGAAAACACTAATGAAAAAATGACTTATTGCTGGTGATTTTAATGCCCTTTCTCCGTTTTGGGACAAAAGGTTGTTCTTCCATAATTAGCAACTGTTATGTTGAAAACATGGTCAACTCCGCATTGTCTTGTTAAATGATGGAAGCGTCACTAGAATTCCAGGTTTTCCTTCTCATAGAGTAAGAGCTATAGACTTGTCTTTGACTTCTCCCAAGTTAGCCTTTGTCTGCACGTGGCAGACTGACGAGGACACACTTGGACGTGACCATCTGCCAATCATAATGACGATCAATGAAACACACGACATCCAAGATTTACCAAAGGACAAAATACCTAAGCATAGTTACACATTTGCATTTATCTGGAGAAATTCGAAGCTCTCTTCTTTCAGAAATAAATGTAGAGAATGTTTGTGGAAATGGAGAGAATAGGAATATTATATATTCAACATTCAATAATATGATACTTTCGGCCGCAAATAATTGCATTCCAAAATGCAACTATGTAAAAAAAAAAATCATCATACTGTAATGTGTGGTGGACTAAAGATTGCAAAAGATGTAGCTTTAAAGAAAACCAAATACAACAGTACATTGAAAACAAAAGTGATGAAAATCAGATAGAGATGAAAAGAGCAAAGGCACACTCTGACAGGGTTACAGCAGCAGTAAAGCGGTATATTAACCAGCGTTCTGTGCAAGAGAAGTTTCTTGTCCTAGAGACCTTCAAAATGCATGGGAAAAGTTTCAAGTTATGAAAAAAAGAATAAATCTTCTAAGATACCCCATTAATATAGACAATAAGAAGTTCCCTACTTCACTTAAAAAAGCGGAAGTGTTTGCTGAAATGTTTTCAAAGACAATACACCTAAAAGGTCTTCCACAAGAATGCACATATCATCGGAACAAGGACTTTATGATAAGCCAGTCTCAAATAATGATCATGACACGGATGCACTCATAACTTATGAGTTATGGTAAGTCAGCAATAAACATTAATCATTACAAGCCCGTAGCTCTCACTTTTCATGTTGCTAAAATTATGGGAAAAAACATGTACTAAATGGGCTCACTTTTTGTGATGAAAATAATGCAATACCTAGTTATCAAGCAGGCTTTAAGAAAGAAAGATCAACCACTGATCATGTTGTAGAATTAACAACACAAATAAAAGCATCAATTTGTTAGACGAAAGAGCAACTAGCCACGTTCTTTGATATCGAAAAGGCCTTTGACAGCGTATGGCATGCTAGATGTTATATAGATTAAAGACGATATCTGGTAATTTCAATAACTATCAACAAAATTTCTGTCTTAGAGAAGTTTACAAGTCAGAGTAGAAAACACCTATTCCAGTTTTAAATCATTGGAAATGAGCATTCCTCAGGGTTCTGTTATAGCGCCTACATTATCTAACATACTGCTGTGCGATCCCCCCAAACACGTGACTACAAATTTCAGTTGTGCAGTATGCCAATAATCTGTGTATGTGGATAAATGCTTGCACAAGACAAAATACACCAAGACGAGTGATTTACTACAGAAAAATTTATCAGGCGGAGCTCGATAATCTTAGCAGGTACTTTTTCATGAATGGTCCTAAAACTTCTTACCAAAAAAAAAACATGTTTGGTCTTATTCAACAATGGAGATGATCCCACTGATTTGCTATCTTTTAAGCTTGATGGGACAACACTTGAACGTACATATGGTAAAATTTCTTAGGTGTACATTTCACATCCAAGCTAGCATGGAATTTTAATATTAATGGAACTAGATATAATGCTTCAACGAAATGTATGTGCGTCGAAAGAAACATATCAAGTGGTCATGTTTTCTTGGGTGTGTGCCTCTCAGAACATACTTACCATGTTTATCAGGCATGTCTGTGACTGATGTTTTTTTCTGATTCTGATTTTGTTTTAAAGTTACCTCTTGTTTGTTACATAGTCCAGTTTGATATCAGCTATGATTTTGGCGGTCTTTGTGTGATTATATGTAAAAGCATACACACATGCACACACAAACGCACATATGTAAACACACATGCTCTCTAACTCTCTCTCTCTCCCTCCCTCCCTCCCTCTCTCTCTCTCTCTCTCTCTCTCCTCCCCTCTCCCTCTCTCTCTCTCCCTCTCTCTCTCTCGTCTAACAGCACATCATTTTTGTATAAAAAGACATGAAAAGAAAGTACTATCCCTAAACACGACCATGCCACCTCTAAAGACAACTATGTAATCTCTAAAGACGACCATGTCACCCCTAAAGACGACTACCTTCCCTATAAAGACGACCATGTCACCTCTAAAGACGACCATGTCGCCTCTAAAAGGATCCTACTCACCATTCCCTGTCACTAAAAGGCTTACTGACACTGGACGATCTATACGTCCCTGCATCATCTCCTCTTCCGGCTCCCCTGAAGACTCTTACATGCCCCAAAGTCCCTTCTCCACTGGATGCACTACAAGTTCTTGTCCACCTAACTCCCCTTCATTGGGTGAACTACAAGTTCCTTACCCCTAAAGTTCGTTCTTCACTGAATGAACTACAATTTCCCTGTCCCCTAAAGTTCATTCTTCACGGATGAACTACATGTTCTTGTCCCCCTAGAGTTCCTTCTTCATTGGATGAACTACAAATTCCTGTCCCCAAAAGTTCCTTCTTCAGTGGATGAAATACAAGTTCATGTCCCCTCAAGTTCCTTCTTCATCAGATGAACTACAACTTCCTGTCCCCCTAAACTCCTTCAATGAATGAACTTCATATTCCTGTCCCCCTAAAATTTTCTTCTTAATTGAAAGAACAAGTTCCTTGCAATGTGAGGCAACAGTAGACGGATATCTAAACAAATCTTCAAAAAGTTTATGTAATAAATCCGCCAGTCATAAACAAACGAATCACAAGACAAAACACGATGCGTTTCGACCTCTTATGTCCTCTTCGGGCGAGATCAAAACACTCAGGACAACAAAAAACAAAGAACAAGCAATCACTTATCTGGTCAAATTCAGAGCGCGATGGACGTAGAACGTTCAGCTCCTCTTCTCCCTGTTCTCCTCAAGACGTTTCTTCAACGATTCATAGGTTCCTACAGCCTCCACTACATGTTCCACTAAAGGCCTTTCTTCATTCAACATACCACAGACATCTCTACCCATCCTCTCCCTAGTCCCCCTGAAGGCTGTTCTTCCGTGGACAAACTATGAATGACTCCTCCACTTCAGGCCTTTCTTCATTGTACTTCTTGCCCCTTGCTCTCCCTCTTTGCCGTGTTCTAGGTGTGTCATCTGTCGCACAGGTTTACCATGTTCGCAGTTGGTCATCTCACTTGTACTCCCAGCTAAGCTTCCAGCCACGTTCAGGGTGTGTCGTCTGTCGCACAGGCTCACCAAGGACTTGGCGACCCATGGACCGAGGATACTCCGCAGGCCGTGAAGGACCTGTTCTGCTTTGAGTACGACGACAACGGTAAAAACAGTCATCGTTTCCTTCACGACCGAGGAAGGAGGGTGTGTCCCAGTCTTCACCTTCCGAACTGAGACCATTGGAGGACACAAACGTGGGCTCGTTGTAACGGTATGTGGTTTAAACAAATTTTTATTTGTTCAAGAACCATTTTGCAGCAAAATTCATCAAATCATGGAGTACAACAAGCATAGGCTTATAAAACGTACTCTTACAAAGAAAATATACATGCAAGTGGCTGCGTCGGAAAGTTATCAAAATGGAATTGGAAAGGAGGAAAATCAACAGACACAAACAAAAACAAAACACAACACAAGGACAAGCGAACAAACAAAAACGTTTACACACAAAAAGTACACTCAAACTACAGCACAATAATGAAATAACCCACCATGCCCGAACCACGCCATGCCATTTCAATCAATAGTATTCCATACCAGGTAGAAGACCGGGAAGGTAAATGTGGTAAGCCGAATAAATTTAGTATAGTGCAAATCTGTAAGAAAGTTCAACAAAATTTCCAACCGTAGTAAATATCTCAGTATTTGTGTCCACATCCAGGTCAAGGTTACCAAACAATAATGTTGAGATGTCGTGTTTAACTGTATCATGTAAAGTTCCTATTGTCAGAGCACGGGCCTGTAGATGGAGTGGACAATTAATTAAGAAATGGGCTGCATCCTCAACTGCCGTGCCACAGTCACAGGAAGGGTTGTTTCTAAGATGCCGTTTGAAAAGATCGTTGTTTAAGTCACTCATTTCTAATCTCAACTTACACAAAATTATTTCTGACGTCCTATCGGAACGGTATGTTAATGTGATAGGTCCTAACACACACACACACACACACACACACACACACACACACACACACACACACACACACACACATTTATGCAAGCACGCACGCACGCACACACAACCACACTCGCACACACACACACACACACACGCGCGCTTGCGCGCGCGCGCATGTACGCACGCACGCACACACGCAAGCACGCACGCTCGCACGCGCGCACACACACAGACACACACACGCACACACATAATGCATCCCTTACCAAAACTGAATCATATAAACACATACCTGTAAATCGATACAACACAGAATTGTGAATGGGTTGATTGTGAAAAGAAAAGGAACATGTTTTGCAAAGCTGCAGACTGTCCACAAACGACAAAGGGACGTTCCTGCCAGAGCAAGCACAATCCACAGCAAGCACAATCCACAGCAAGCACAATCCACAGCAAGCAGAATTGATCAGGTTCAGAGATGTAGGTCATAGAGAAGGTCATAGAGGGGGAGAAGATGATGGATAGCTGTCAGCTTTCACTCCCCACCGTCTCCCTTCCCAATTCGCGACCTCCGCCCCCCCACCCCCATTCCTATCTGACCCTTCTACCAGGTTATCCGCCTCCTTCCTTCCATTCTCATTCATGTCTAATTATACGACGCCTATGGGTGCTTTTCCATCCTCCTCCAAGCCCTGGCTCTACGCCATCAGTTAACCTGGACCCTGACTCTGTTGTTTGCTGTGCTGATTTGCAGACGGGACAGGACGTTGCGCTAACGGCACAAAGATATAACAAATTACCGTTCTTTGTGTGTGGAAAATTCAACGACTCATTTCCCGACGAAATGGAGGGCTTGACAGATCCCCAAGTACAGATCCTGGGCGCTCACCTGCATGAAATACCTCAGCCTGAGTGAGTACAGTTAACGCCGTCACAGATGGTGGGACGACAAAATGTGGAAAGAGAGTATAGCTAACATTGTGACATAGAGACGTCAGAGTATAGTAACATTGTCGCAGAAGGTGGAGAGAGATGTCAGAATATAGTAAGGTTGTGACAAAGAGACGTCAGAGTATAACTAACACTGTGATGGAGAGACGTCAGAATATAACTAACATTGTAACAGAGAGACGTCAGCGTTTAGGTAACATTGTGACAGAGAGACGTCAGAGTATAACAAACATAGTGACAGAAAGACGTCAGAGTATAAAGAACATTGTGACAGAGAGACTTCAGAGTATAACTAACATTGTGACAGAGAGACGTCGGAATATAGGTAACGTTGTGACAGAGAGACGTCAGAGTATAGCTAACATTGTGATAGAGAGACGTCAGAGTATAATAACTAACATTGTGACTGAGAGACGTCAGAGTATAGCTAACATTTTGACAGAGAGACGTCAGAATATAGGTAACATTGTGACAGAGAGACGTCAGAGTAAAACTAACATGTGTGACCAGAGAGACGTCAGAGTAGACCTAACATTGTGACAGAGAGACGTCAGAGTAAAACTAACATTGTGACAGAGAGACGTCAGAGTAAAACTAACATTGTGACAGAGAGACGTCAGAGTAGACCTAACATTGTGACAGAGGGGGACAGAGAGACGTCAGAGTAGACCTAACATTGTGACAGAGGGGGGACAGAGAGACGTCAGAGTAGACCTAACATTGTGACAGAGGGCGGAAAGAGAGACGTCAGAGGATAACTAACTTATGACAGAGAGAACAGAAAGACGTCAGAATATAGCTAGCATTGCAACAGAGAGACGTCAGAGTATAGCTAAGATTGTGACGGAGAGATGTCGAAGTATAGCTAACATTGTGACAGAGATGTCAGAGTATAGCTCACATTGTGACAGAGAGACGTCAGAGTATAGCTCACTGTGTGACAGAGAGATGTCACAGTATAGCTCACATTGTGACAGAGATGTCAGAGTATAGCTCACATTGTGACAGAGAGATGTCACAGTATAGCTCACATTGTGACAGAGAGATGTCACAGTATAGCTAACATTGTGACAGAGAGATGTCAGAGTATGCTCACATTGTGACAGAGAGATGTCAGAGTATAGCTCACATTGTGACAAAGAGATGTCA
>JADBJO010019946.1:0-2500 GCA_016801955.1 Conus betulinus | reverse complement strand
GGGAACACTTGAGTGGAAATTTTGATTATGGGTATACAGTCTCTCAAAGAAAAAAGAAAATATCAACATTCTAGTGAAACGATGCGAAAGAATACCTCGAAATTCTTATCCTAATCACCTTAAAATCTATATTGATAGTTTCAGTTATGGACACAGCTGATAGCGGTTCTGGTTGTCGTTATTCCAAGTCTGAATATACGAAAACACTTTCATCTCGGAAAGGGATTTTCATATTCACAGCAGAACTGTATGCTATACTGATGGCTTTATTTTGTGTACATAGCACTCCAATATCCTTTTTTAGTGTGCTGTTTTGTGTTGATTCAAGTCTGTTTTGCAATCATTGCAAACTTGGGATTGTAAGGCCAGAAAAGATTTTACTATATGAAATAATGTACCTGATACACTCTATATGTCTCAGGGTATATTCGTAGACTTCTGTTGGATTCCTTCACATGCTGGTCTCAGAGGGAATGAAATAGCAGATAATCTAGCTAAACGTGGTGCACAAAAACTGTTCAGAATGTGTGCTAAATTTGCCATTACATCCTTCCAAGTGTGAAAATACTATTCAACTGGAACACTTACGTTTACAAAACCTTTTTCTGTGAAAAATGCTACACATTGCCTAGCTGCTCACGCCATCTGGCTAAGATTATCACAAAAATTAAGGCTGAACACATGGAAGACCCACATTTTCTCCTGAAGTTGTGTGTGTCTGTGGAAAATTCATCTCTCTGTGCATCACCTTCTATTAGATTGTCCAGTTTTAACTGAAAATGTATGAGGCGAAAGGTATCAATCTTGACAAATATGAAAATGAGAGTCAAGTTCTGTCAGACTCATGCATAATTGAGATTGCCGCCACTTTAGCCAGTTCTGAGGTAGCTAGACTATTATGAGGGTCCTTAACTGATATGCTGTTTTCTTTTTCATAGGTGTATGCAGATTGTATTTGTTGAAATGACTTAAGTGGTGTGTGTGTGTGTGTGTGTGTGGTGTGTGTGGTGTGTGTGTGTGTGTGTGTGTGTGTGTGTGTGTGTGTGTGGTGTGTTTCCCGTCTAATATCATCTGCCGGATGAAAAAAGACGTAAAACTAAAACCGCCAACCAACCAACTACACAACACACACACCACACACACCACACACACACACACCACACCCACACACGCACGTACGCACGCATTGCACACACGAATGGAATAGACGGCGTTATGATGAAAAAATTTCGTATCAGCAAACTTGGCGGATATTACACGCCTTAATTGCAGGAAAATTGCACGTGTGATGACGACCTGCCAAAAAAAATAAACCCTCTAAACTTTGAAATGGTCCCGCGAGATACGCTTTAGCTTGAAAGTTAAAATGTCATTTAAATCCAAATTAAAGGAAAATCCGATACTCTGAAATATGTAGCATGTACTTATGTCCATTCAATATCTGGCGATCAGATTCTTTTCGAGAGATCAATCTCAATCTCTTTACACGACTGATATATTTACGTCGGCAGGGAGTTAAAATTATTACACTCTATCTAAAACCTTTTGCAAAGAACAGAATTGATTTTCGGTTCTGAAGTTCGTAGATTTTTATGGGAAAGTATTGATCTCTTGCTGGTTCAATCCATCGTTCTTCAAACGGCCAAGTATTGGCATAATTGTTTTAGAGCCATCCCTCCCCTACACACGCACGCACGCACGCACGCACGCACACACACACACACACACACACACACACACACACACACACAAACACACTCACTCGCACACACACACACCCTATACAAAACCACACACACTCACTCGCACACACAAACATACAAACACACACACACTCACTCGCGCTCGCCGCGCGCACAAACACACACACCACACACACCACACAACCTCCTCCTCTTTACAATTGGGGCATATGATGTGAGTCATCTGGCGGCGCAAAGTACATTGGCATGGAAAAAAAGTTCACTGGCATGGAATAAAATTCCGTGGCATAGAATAACCATTCATTAGCATGGAATCAAGTTCTTTGATATGGAATAAGTTTCTTTGGCATGAAATGAAGTTTATTGCCAAGGAATAAGGTTTATCTGGCATGGAACAAAGTTCACTGGCATGGGATAAAGTTTTACTGGCATGGAATAAAGTTCATTCATTGCCATAGAATAAAGTTCACTGGCATGGAATAAAGTTCATTGCTATGGAATAAAGTTCATTGCCATGGAATAAAGTTCACTGGCATGGGAATATAGTTCATTGCCATGGAATAAAGTTCACTGGCTGGAAATAAAAGTTCATTGCCATGGAATAAAGTTCACTGGCATGGAATAAAGTTCATTGCCATGGAATAACGTTCAACTGGCAGGAATAAAGTTCACTGGTATGAATAAAGTTCATTGGTAAGAAACAAAGTTCGCTGGTGTGAATAAGTTCATTGGCATGGAATGAAAAGGATGGTATGTAAATTTTAACAAAAAAACTGATTGCAAACGATGACGTGGAG